>CAUYUJ010018274.1:0-15000 GCA_963575745.1 Prorocentrum cordatum | reverse complement strand
TCGCGCCGCGCTCACCTTCTGGACGTCGGTGCGCCTGGGGACCTCCTGCTTGATGTGCTTGATGGCTGCGCCTCCGTCTCTTACGGCGGTAAGCCCTGTACTCGCGGCCGCCTGCCTCCAAAGCGCCCGCTTGTGGGACCCGCGCAACCTCCGTCTTGAGCGTGTGCCCGCCCTGCTCGAGCACCTTCTGCACCCTCCCCAACGTCCGTTTCGAAGGCTCCTGGTCTGGTGGAGGTCCATCCTAGGCGTGCGCACGCCAGGACCACCGCGCTGGCAGGCCCACGCCACGTGAGGCTTCCTCGGCACTCCTCCTGGAGCCTCCTCGCGCTGGCGGCGGAGGCGCTCCCGAGCATGCGCCCCTCCTCGTCACCCCTCCGTGCCTGGATCGCCCGTGCCAGGACTGGATGGGCATCCACACGTGCTCGAACAAGGGGTCAAATGGCTGATCCCCGGCCAGCAGGAGCCCCAGCGATAGCGAGCGTCCTCGCCCGCTGCCGAAATGGATGCTGCCCACCTTGCCCTTCAGCTTCTCCAGCCGCGCGTCTGACCGTGCCGAAGCAGCTGCTCCGTACCGGGTTGCAGTGCGCAGCTCCGTGACCGTCAGGTGCTCCGCAGCCTTCTTGAACTGCCTCCGCACCGCCGTGATCCTCGGCAACTTCTTGTTCAGCTGGCTGTGCCTGGCGTGCATGACGCTGAACGCGCCACTCTGGTGCAACGCGAAATCGACCCCCAAATGATTCGCCTCCTCGACGAGCGGGAATATGATGCCACTCTTTTTCAACTCCCACGGCAGCGTCTTCGCCGTGTCCTCGTCCGACGCCAGCGCCTCGCACTTGGACGCCGGGATCTGGCAGCCAAGCTCCTCCAGCTTCTTGATTGCCGTCTCGGTCGCCGCCGCCAAATGTGCGCAGATGCCTGTCCTGTGCCCGTGGGCGCTGAGGGTGGTGTCGTCGAGCACGATGTCCAGGTGGACCCTGGGCTTCAGCTCCCGCCACAGCCTCGGGCGCTCGCCTGCCATGACGATCACGGCTCCTGAGGAGGTGGCCAGTCCGCGAGCAACCAGCCACCAGCCCCGCGCTCAGGCGCCCAGGGGCCCGACCGCCGTCTCGAGCTTGATGCGGCGTGGTCCTGAGTAGACCGACAGCGCCAAGCCCAGCAGCGGAGCAAAGCACCCAGCCAGAGCTCCTCGCTTGATGGTAATGATGATGGTGATGATGGTGATGATGATGCTACTGATGATGATGGTGATGACGATGATGATGCTGATGATGGAGGGGATGATGATGCTGTTGCTGATTATTTTTTTCTGATGACGCGCCCCTGTTCGAGTTGCCAGTGAAACAACAGCAATTACTACGAGAAGTCAGTATGTCATTACAACGAGAACGGAACATGCCAACACTAAGCAAATCTAGCTCGCTTGCAAGGTACATGCAAAAATCGATCTCCAATATCTTTGATAAATTGTATCGCCCTGTCTGCCGCAAGAACCTCCATGGCAAAAGCAGTTGCGGGAGTGTTCACAAACAGCGCATTCACCACAGCAAGTTGCAACTCGTGCGTGCGGACATCGACCAAGAAAACGGCATAAGCGGCAGCTGCGCCGTCATGCCGGCGCCCACCGTCCGAATAGACCTGCAGAGCCGCTCCGCGCGCAAGAGCCCCATGGATGTCATGCACGAGGGTTGACTGCAAATCTGTATGCGTGTCCATGGCGAGATTGCATAGCCGGTCTGCTGTTGCATTGTATTCCCGCGGTCTCCAATCGTGTGTGTTCATGTAACCGCACTTGTGCGCATAAAGTGTGTCGTATAATGTGTTTAAGATGATGATGATGCTGCTGATGATGATGATGGTGATGATGTTGATGATGGTGGTGATGATGGTGATGATGATGATGACGACGGTGATGATGACGAGGAGGATGAGAAGGAGCAGGAGGAGGAACGAGGAAGGAGGGTTGGCGGAGGATCCTTTTTGGTCGAGAGGCCTCTGGTGACCTCTGGCGACCAACTTCTTCCTTGCGCCCAGGCAATGGGCAGGAGGAGAAGGAACAAGCAAGCAGTGAAGCCGGCAGTGAGGCAGCTGCCGCTCAGATGGGCGGGCTAAAACACATGGCTCCAGCCGTCCTGGGGGAGAGACGCGGCTGTGGTGAAACTGCGCCACTTCCATCTCCATGTCTAGAGGGCAGAGTAGCCACCCCCACAATACGTGGGCACCCCGACAAGCGAAGCCCTGTAGTAAACGCACCTCAGGAAGGGATCGAGCAGAGCGGGGCTGCTTCGTAAACGCCCAGGTCTCTTTAGTGAACGCCAGCTGTGGGGGCCGGGGTGTATTTCCCTCCCTTGAACTTTTCCCCCCTCTCCCTCTCCCTCTCCCCTTCTCCGCTCCTATCCCGCACCTGAGGTTCACGGCTCTCGCCGCGGTTCGCCCTCCCGGCCGAGGCCGAGGCGAGCCCAAGCTCCCCCCAGGCCCCCCCCCAGGCCCCAGGCCTGCCCACCATACATCATCGCGGGCGACTCTAACATGTTCCCCGGCGAAGCATAATCATTACACGAAGTGGGGGTCGCGGCTAAGTAGGGGAATCATCACTCCACAGAGTACGACGTGGACATGTTTCTAAGGTCACTCGCATGTTAGTCGACTGCATCGTAGATCCACGCCTAAGGCTCCCTACCTCGCTCTCGGTTCCTGGCGCAGTGCGAAACTGTACGCGACCCCCGCAGAACGCGGTCTCGCGGTCGACACAGCCTCGAACCTGAAGGCGCAGAAGGAGGACTTCTTTCAGTATCCCGTGCATGGGGTCCCTCCCCCCGCCACGGATGGCTCTGAGGAGGGGGGTGCTGCTCGCGCCTCGGACCCGACGGAGGCCTACGAGCAGGTGCACACTCATCTCGCACTGGTCGATGGCGGTTTGAATCGTGAGGAGTCGGATGACGAGGTCCTCCTTCGTGCTGGTCCGCTCCGCGACATCCTTGAGGCTTCCGTCCTGAGGGACGACATCCATAGAGCGCTTGTACGTGGTGATTTTGGGCTGGCTGGAGTGTTTCGTGCTCTCGAAGCTTCTGGAGGTCTCTTGCATCCTGTTCGACGTACTCTTCTCGGCGGTGGCGGAGCGGTTGCTTGATGTTCGGTGAAATGTACATCGAACCCCCTTCAGCAGAACTAAGGCTGTACCGAAGACCCCGCCTATCGCAGTGCAGCGCTACACCGGCGCAGTACAAAACTGTACAGCGCACCCCCATGGCACGTCGCAGAACTGTACCGCAGACGCCCCTGGCGCAATCCAAAATTATTCTGCAGAAACTTCCTAGAGCGGAAAAAACTGTACGGCGAACCCCCCCTAACGCTGGACAAAACTGCCCGGCGACACACCAGCAAATGGGCTACCCTGTATCGAACGCCCCTCGCGGGGGTAGACACCCATTTGACCAAACATACGATTTGGAATGTTTGAAGTCTGCCGCTTTCCGTCTCGCGTCTTTCTCCATCTCCCCTCTGCTTCTTATGTCCCGCCTGCTTCCTCCTCTTGCCATGTTACTTGTGTGTATGTGTCCATCCTCATCCTCCTTCTCGTCCGCGTAGTTTTCCGCATGCCCCTGCTCTTGCTCCTGATCCCTTGATCCTTCTCCTTGGCCTCCTCCTCTTCCTCCCTCCTCCATCCTCCTCCTCCTCCTCCTCCTCCTCCTCCTCCTCCTCCTCCTCCTCCTCCTCCTCCTCCTCCTCCTCCTCCCTCCTCCCTCCTCCTCCTCCTCCTCCTCCTCCTCCTCCTCCTCCTCCTTCTTCTCCTCTCCTGCTCCTCCCCCTTCCTTCCTCAGCCTCCGAGCAACCCCCGAGCGCAACGGGTCGCGAGCGCCTCGAGCGCCCCGCTCCGCCCCCCGCTCCGCTGCCCGCGCCGGCGGTGACGGAGGGCAGGCGGCGGGGGCAGGCGGGGTGGCGCGGTGGCCGGTTGGGCTGGTGGGGCCGCTTGGCGGGTTGGCGGGCGGGCTGGTTGGGCTGGTTGGGCTGGCTGGTGTGCTGGCTGGGGCAGTCGGTTTCGACGGCGGCCGGGGGCCCTCTGGGCCCCTCCCCTGCGGCGGGCACCGGGGGCCCGAAAAGTGAGGGCACTTTCGAGGGCGGGAGCTGTCCCGTGGAGAGCGTGGATGTTCGGAGGTGCGGAGGGTGACGACTTTCTCGCACCCGCTCTTGCCAGGTAAGAAGCGCTTGCCCCCCCCCCCTCGTTGGTGACGGAGGGCAGGCGGCGGGGGCAGGCGGGGCAGCGGGGTGGCGGGTTGGGCTGGCTGGCGGGCTGGTGCGTTGGGTGGTTGGCCTGCTTGCGCTGCTTGGCGGGTTCGCGGGCGGGCTGCTTGGGCTGTGGTTGGGCTGGCTGGTGTGCTGGCCAGGGCACCGGGACTCGATCGCGCTGGGGGGCCCCCCACCGTGCTCGCGGCGCCCAGGAGGCCGCTTCGCAAGGGCACGGTGCAATCTGCCCCTCGGGCCGTGCCCGGGGCGCCCGCACAAGAGGCCGGTCCTCCGCGGAGCGGTGTGCTCTGGCCCCCCGACCGCACTCGGGGCGCCCGCCCAGGAGGCCGCTTCACGAGGGCACGGTGCAATCTGGGGCCATCTGGGGCTCCCCCCCCTCCCGGCGGCTACCAGCTTGGTCCCCAGAGGGCGGTTCACAGCCATTCTCGCTTGCAAGAGATAATTTACCCCCCCGTGGTGGCGACGGAGGGCAGGCGGCGGGGGTAGGCGGGTTGGTGTGGTGGCGGGTTTGGCTGGCGGGCGGGCTAGTGAGTTGGGTGGTTGGCCTGGTTGGGCTGGCCAGTGTGCTGGCTAGGGGCTAGGGCGAGTGGTCCCAACTGGAGCATGGTTTTGACGGCTGCCAAGGAACGCGGTCTGTGACCGGCCCATGGCCAAGGGCGAGATCACCCACACCTCGCTGAGCAGCGCCATGGCGCACTGCCACCGCCCGCCGATCTCTCCCCACACCTCGCTGGGGAGAACCAGAGCCCACTGCCGCTGCCCCCCCCTTCCCGCGCGCGGTGGTCCCAGCGCCAATCTGGCCAAGGGCGAGACCTCCCACGTGTAGCTGAGCAGCGTCAGAGCCGCTGCCACTGCTCGCCTGCCTCGCACCCGCTGGCCCCAGCGCTGCAGCTAATGACGTTCGGCTTCAATCTCGCCTCCCAGGTCTCCCTGAGCAGCGTCATGGCCTTGACCCCAGCGTTGTAGCTGCGACGCTGGGCTCCAGCTTCGCCTCCCGCGTCTCCCTGAGCGCTGCTACTGTCTGCCTGTCTCGTACGCGCTACAGTGCTAGCCTGTCTCGCACGCACTGGTCCCAGCGCTGTAGCTGATGACGTGTGGTTCCAGCTTCGGCTCTCGCATTTCGCTGAGCAGCGGCAACGCCTGCTGCCACTGCCACCCCGTCTCGCACGCGCTGATCCCAGCGTTGTAGCCGACTAGTGTGAACCCGTGGAAAATCCACGGCCCGCAGGTCCAGGCGTTGGTCCCGAACTCGCACGTGTCGCCGAAGCCTCAAGTGACCCCCAGCAGGGCCCAGCACAGCCGCAGATGCCGCCCACGGGAGCCCAACGCGAGGTCCGAGACGGCCTCACACCCCCAAGATTGCCCCAAGCCGCCCCACGAGGCGCCCGACCCAAGAGGGCTATCGTAACCGATTAAGGCCGGGCGTGGAGGTCTCAAAAAGCATCGGGTTTTCGCTAATCGCGCCCGGCCTCTCCGCGATTAGCGAAAATCCAAAGGTTCTGGCCATTCCACTGCGACAGGATTGGCCCCCACACGTACCCCAAGGCCTTGGACACCGCCGAAGACGATCTGAATTTCCTGAGGTTTCGGCCCCCCAGGGCCCTGCATCGATACAGCCAAGGGTGCAGGTGCTGGTATACGTAGGGCCCCCGAACCGGCTGTAGTGGCCTGCGGGCAATGTCGCCGCGGGCCTGGGTAGTGGGCAAGAGATCTCGTGGATGTTGGTTGGGATCTCATGGCTGGCCTCTCGGGAGCCTCTGGGAGACAGTTTGGGGGCTTCTTGGTAGCAGTTTGGAGGCGTCCTGGGGCCTCTTGGGCCCTCTTTTGGGGCCCCTTGGAGGCCTTGTAGGGCGCTTGGCGGCCTCTGGGGGGCCTCTTGGAGCCTCTGTGGGGCGTCCTGGGGCCTCCTGGGGATGTCTTGGGAGCGTCCCGGCGTTTCTTTGGGGCGTCTTGGGGCTTCCTGGGGGCCTCTTGGGGTGGAGGCCTAAATTTGTCGGTTCCGGGTCCCTGTCTTGGGCCTCTCTTGGGGCCTTCTTGAGGCCCTCTTGGGCTGTCTGGGGCGACTCCGGGGCCGTCTTGGGGCCCTCTTGGGTCGTCTTGGGGCCGTCTTGAAGGCCTCTTGGGGCGTCTCGGAACGGTCTAGGGGGCCTCTTGGGCGGTCTTGGAGCGTCGGAAAGCCGAAAACGCGAGAAGGCCAGAAACATCAGAAAAAACAAAGAAAATTAACGATTTTGGCTTCTGCGGCCCCTCTTGGAGGTGCACTTCGAGCGCTGTGGGGGCCTCGTGGAGGCGTCTCGGGCAGTCTTGAAGGCGTCTTGAAGCCATTTTGAGCGTCTCGGATCCACTCAATTGGACCGTCTTGGGCCGTCTTCGGGACCTCCTGAGGCCGTCTTAGGGCGATCTGGGAATCCTGGATCAGTCCGCCAGCGGTCTGGGGGCCTCCCGGGCCCGTCGGGCAGCGGCCCGGAGGCTCTCCGGGCGGCCCGCGAGCTCTCTGGGCGGCCCGGGGCGCTGCCACTGCCTGACCTTCTCGGAATTGTAGTACAGACTAGTGTGAACCCGTGGAAAATCCACGGCCCGCAGGTCCAGGCATTGGTCCCGAACGCGCACGTGTCGGAAGCACTGGAAGCGTCAAAAGTAATGTGTTTTTGCTAATCGTGCGAGGCCTGGGCGCGATTAGCAGAAACACATAGGTTTTCAGACGCAATCAGAGTAAGGGGGCCCGAACGATCTTACAGAGTCCCTGTGCGCGAGAAGTTCGATGTGGGGGGTGGACGCGTGGGGGCCAGAGTTGGGCGCTACGTTGGGGGGCCTCGTTTGAGGGCCACGTTGGGGGGTCTCGTCAGGGTGTCATGGTTGGGGCCAACGTTCGCGGCCCTGCCAGGGGCCTTGTTTGGGGGCCGCGTGCGGGGTTCGGGGGCACATGTGACGGTCGCGTTTGAGGGTGTGGGGTTCGGGGGCAGATGTGACGGTCACGTTTGAGGGCAATGGTTGGGGGCTGTGCGTGTTGGGGCCACGTTTGGAGGCGCCTGGGGGCTACGCGTGGGGTTGACGTTCGGGGGCCACGCTTACTGGGGCGGTAGGGGCGACCTTCGGAGGCTTTGTTGTGGGGGCCGCCTTTGGGGGTCCCGTTTGGAGGCCGCGCGTCGGGCCGACGTGTAAGGGGCCACGTCCAGGGGCGATCTCAGAAAGCAGTCGGGGAGCCCCGGGGGCACTGACCTGGAAGCGTGAAAAGGAATGGTTTTTTGCTAATCGCGCTAGGACTGGGCGCGATCAGCAAACTCAAGGGTTTTCAGGCACCGTCAGAGTGAAGGGGCCACGTTAGCGGGCCCGCGCAGGGTGGTCCTGGGGCCATCTCGGGGTTCTCGGGCCGTCGAGATGGCCGTCTCGAGAGCTCTGGCAGATCGAAGCCAGCAGAACCGAGAGAGCAGCGGTGAGGCCCCCGATACAGCCAAGGGTGCGGGTGCTGGTATACGTAGGGCCCCCGAACTGGCTGTAGTGGCCTGCGGGCAATGTCGCTGCGGGCCTGGGTAATGGGTAAGAGATCTCGTGGATGTTGGTTGGGATCTCATGGCTGGCCTCTCAGGAGCCTCTAGGAGACAGTTTGGGGGCTTCTTGGTAGCAGCTTGGGGGCGTCTTGGGGCCTCTTGGGCCCTCTTTCGGGGCCTCTTGGGGGTCTTTTGGGGCGCTTGGCGGCCTCTGGGGGGCCTCTTGGAGCCTCTTTGGTGCGTCCTGGGGCCTCCTGGGGATGTCTTGGGAGCGTCCCGGCGTTTCTTTGGGGCGTCTTGGGGCTTCCTGGGGGCCTCTTGGGGTGGAGGCCTAAATTTGTCGGTTCCGGGTCCCTGTCTTGGGCCTCTCTTGGGGCCTTCTTGAGGCCCTCTTGGGCTGTCTGGGGTGACTTCTGGGCCGTCTTGGGGCCCTCTTGGGTCGTCTTGGGGCCGTCTTGAAGGCCTCTTGGGCCGTCTCGGAACGGTCTGGGGGGCCTCTTGGGCGGTCTTGGAGCGTCGGAAAGCCGAAAACGCGAGAAGGCCAGAAACATCAGAAAAAAACAAAGAAAATTAACGATTTTGGCTTCTGCGGCCCCTCTTGGAGGTGCACTTCGAGCGCTGTGGGGGCCTCGTGGAGGCGTCTCGGGCCGTCTTGAAGGCGTCTTGAATCCATCTTGAGCGTCTCGGATCCACTCTTGGACCGTCTTGGGCCGTCTTCGGGACCTCCTGAGGCCGTCTTGGGGCGATCTGGGAATCCTGGATCAGTCCGCCAGCGGTCTGGGGGCCTCCCGGGCCCGTCGGGCAGCGGCCCGGAGGCTCTCCGGGCGGCCCGCGAGCTCTCTGGGCGGCCCGGGGCGCTGCCACTGCCTGACCTTCTCGCGCGTGCTTCGCCCGGAATTGTAGTACAGACTAGGGCGAACCCGTGGACTTCGTCCACGTCATCTTGGGCCAATCGTTGCTCGAAATGGCCGCCTTGCGCCGGCCTTGGCTCGAAATAGCGAGAAAGTGGAAATCTTTCAAGAACCATAGGGGAAATCAATGATTTCGATTGCCGCGGCCCGTCTGAACGGCCTCTTGGGCAGTGTAGGGGCCATGTTGGGAGTGTTGGGCCGTTTCGGAGCTCCCTGTGAGCCCTCTTTGGCGGCTCTTGGGGCCTACCTGGGGGCTCCTGGAGGCTCTCTCGCGCCGTCTTGGGTCTCTCTTGGGCCTTTTCTCGGTCCAGGAACCCGTCTTGGAGCACTCCTGAGCCGTCTTGGGGCACTTGCCGGATCCTCGACCATTCGTGGGGGGCCCAGGAGCCGTCTTGGGTCGCTCTTAACTCGAATTCGCGAGAAACTGCAAATCAGGCGAAAACCATAACCAATGATTCTTGGCCGCCGCGAGCCATCTGGACGGCCTCTTGGGCCGTCTTGGCGCCATGTTGGGACTCTTGGGCTGTCTCGGAGCTCTCCGTGAGCCCTCTTGGGCGGCTCTTGGGGCCCGTTCAGGAGCTCGGACTCATGGAGGCTCTCTCGCGCCGTCTCAGGACTCGCTTGGGCCGTCTTGGGCTCCTCCGGGAGCGGTCTGGGAGACCTCCTGAGCCGTCTTGGGGCACTTGTCAGAGCTCTTGGGCGGCCTTGGAGCGTTCGGGGGGGCCCCAAGAGCCATCTTGGCCCACTCTTCGCTCGAAATCGTGAAGAACCAATCAGAAACCATAGAACAATTAATGATGTTTGGCCGCCGCGAACTGTCTGGACGGCCTCTGGGGCCGTCTTGGAGCCATGTTGAGGCTCTTGGCCCGATCTCAGCGCTCACTGAGGCGTCCCTAAGCGTGCTCGAGCCGCTCGGAGGCACGCCAGGGGCGCCAGGGGCCCGCTGAGGCCGCGCCAGGGGCCCGCCGAGGCCGATTTTAGATAGTTGATCCATTTCCCTTCCCGCTCGCGCTTCCCCGGGAGATTCAGGAATCGGCCCGAGATGGCTCATGGCGCCCTTCGCTTTTGAGAGCCCCTGTGTGAAGGGCTGGTCACGTCACCGCTCGCTCTTGGGAGCTGTGCCTGGGAGAGCTCTCTACGCTGCGGCTCGCTCTTGGCAGCCTTGGTGAGAAGAGCTTTGTACTTCACCGATCGCTGTTTTAATGGGCGTCTCTGGGCCTGCTTGGTGGTCCTTGTGGGGGTCTTTTTCTGGCCATTCTGAAGCTTTTTTGGGTTGCTCTGGGAGCGTTTTGGGATGTTTCGGGGCCTTTTTGGGCCGTCACGGGGCGTCCGGGAGGCCTTGGACCGTCTTGGAGCTCTCTTGAGGCTGCCTGAGGCCGTCTTGGGAGCCTCTTGGGGCCCCCTCGGAGCTCTCTTGGGGCCGTCGTGGGGTTCTGTGAGGCCGTTTCAAGGGTCTCTGGCGTCGTCTTAGGGCTCTTGTGGGCCGTCTTGGAGCCCTCTCAGGGGCCGCTGGCGTCTTCTTGGGGCAATTTGGGAGCCCTCTTGGCGTGTCCTGGGCCGCTGAGGAGCACACAAGGCGGGCACGCTGAAAATATACGTTTCCCATGGGAATTTGACGATTTGTGCCTCTTTGGCGTGCGCTCGGGGCCCTCTTGGGGCGTCTTTGCGGCCTCTTGGATCGTCGTGGAGCCCCCCACGGAAGGCTTCGGGCCCTCGTGGGCCGTCTCGGGACCCACTGAGGCCGTCTTGGAGCGCTCTTGGACGGTCTGGGAACCCCTCTGGAGCGCCTCTGGGACCGGCCTGAGCGATTCGGCCCCGTGGTGGCGCCGTACAGGGGCGATTTTGTGCACACGAGGCCCTGAGACATTCTTGCACGCGCTTCCACTGGCCATGTAGAAGAGACTGGGGCTGACCCGTGGCCTACTGGCCACAGAATCTGTCCGATATGGCACAAGGGACTGGGGCAGAGATGTTGCCGAAAGGCTTTCGTGATGATGTTGGACCCGAACTTCGCCACTGTTGTTGTTTCCTGCAACTGCAGGGTGCTGCTGCCTGCGGAATGTTGATGCTGCTTACTTTTGCAGCGCTGCCGTTGCCTGCTGCGAACTGCTGGTGTTCGTTGTTGCTGCTTGAAGTGCTGCTGCTTGGTGCCATTGCTGGATGATGCAACCTGAGCTCGTGGGTGGAGCGAGGGGAGAGGAGTAGCGCGCGAGGAGTTAGGGTCGGGGGGGGAGGTGGGGGACGCGAGCAGCGATCAGCGAGGACAGCGAGGAGCACAGAGCGAAACAGGAGGAGCGACGGCCGAGGAGAAAGAGAGAAGCGAGGAGGGATGAAGGAGAGCCGAAGAGGAGAGGGGAGGCAGACGTCAGTAGCTAGGAGGGAGACGCGAGGAACCAGGCGAGATGTGGAAAGGGCGGTGGGGAGCGAGAAGAGAGGAGCCAGGAGCGAGGAGAGGGAGGCGAGGGGCGAGGGCCGTGCGGGGAGGAGCGAGAAGCGTGGGGCGAGAAGGTTGGAGACGAGGCCAGCACACGCACGTCTCAGTGGCCTCGGCGGGCGCGTGGTCGAACATCTGGTCTCCTCTTGGGCCGCTCATGGGGCTCTCTTCGGTGGCCGGCGCGGTCACAGAGCTCTCTAAGGGATCTTGTTTCGGAAGCCTCTTCGAAGCGATTTTGGGAGTGTCTTGGTCACGGAGTCTCGGGGGTCATCTTGGGGCGGAGGGCGCGAAATGTCAGTTCGAGTTCACCCTCTTGCGGCCCTCTTGGGCCCCTCTTGGGCCGTCTTGGGGCCGTCTTGGGGGCCTCTGAAGATGTCTTGGGATAATTTTCGGGGCCTCTAGGCCCTACTAGAAAGCTGCGAAGACGATAAAAACAAATACGTATGCAAACAATTGCACGTTTGTCTAAGGGTTTGGGGCGGTTTGGGCCTTTCGGGGCTGTATTTCGGGCCCTCTTGGACCCCTCTTGGGGCGTCTTGGGGACCTCTTGAGCCGTCTTGGGCGCTTCTTCGGCCGTCTTTGGGCTCCGCTGGGCCGTATCGGGGGCGTGGTCCGATGCCCGCAGGGCTGCCGGAGCTGCCTCCGAAGCGATTTTCGGCCTCCCGTGGCCTCTCGGAGGCCAAAGCAGATCGATTGATGCACAGCCCCCTCTTGCACGCAGAGGTTCCAGAATTGCAGAGACTAGGGCTGACCCGTGGACTACCGTCCACGAGTGCCAATGGTCAGAGTGTGCTTGGTGCTGCTCATCGCTTCAAGGTGCGCTTTTTGCTTGATGCTTCTGACGGCGTCCAGATCAGCCGCTAGCAGTACCAGCGGCTGCAGATCCAGGGTCGTGGGCCGAAGCAACAGGAGCAGCTAAAGCAGCAACAACAGCAGTGCAGCTTCAGTAGCAGCGGCAACAGCTCCAGCAGCAACGGCAAGAAATCGTGTGGCGGAGGAGGGCGGCGACGGGGAGGAAAACGAGGAGTCCCAAGAGAATTCGAGCACAAACCACACCCCACACCTCTTGGGACAGGCTCGGCGCGGGAGAGGTCGCAGAAACAGCGTTCCAGGGTGTCCGCGGCTGGATTGGACAGCTATTTCTGCAACCCCTCCCGCGCGAGAGGTGTGGGGTTGGCGCGCCCGCGATCGGCTTCTCAAAGGACAGCTGTCACACGGGCTGCTGCGCTGGCCATGCTCTCTGGCTGCTCTTTCGCCGAAAACGTCTGCGAGGGAACTGTGGGTTTACCTCCCGCAGGATCTCGAGCAGGCCCTAAGGGCGCGAGGCTTATCCTCAACATGGCAACATCTGGTGGAGGAGTTCGAGTAGCAGGGTCAAGAGAATGACCCGTTGGATGGGGATGAGTCGGGGAGACGTAAGACTTGGTACTAGGGGACTCGGGTTGGCCTGCCGGGGCCATCATCAAAACGACGAGACCCAATCCGAAATTTGACGCGAGCTCCCGCTGCAAACATCCCACGAAAACCGGACCGTCAAAATCCAGGACACGCTCGTCAAAAAGCGTTGGCAAACCCGAGTTCCGGCTTACTCGAGTCTTACGTTTAGGTCGGGCATGTCCCCCTACACGCGGATTCGGGACGACAGATAAAACATAGCAACAAAAAGGTCCAACATAATCCAATACTAAAAGCAAAACCGTTCCGTCATTATGATTGGACTATTTTTGGATATCCTTTCTGACTCAATCTCACGCTTCCCCGAATGAGGAAGATTGAGGGGCCTGTGTTCCACCACCCTCACCATAAGCTGGAGGGGGGAACGAGGTGGAGGACGAGGAGGAGGACGAAGAGGAGGAGGAGGAGGAGGAGGAGGACGAGGAAAAGGAAGAGGAGGAGGAGGAGCAGGAGGAGGAGGACCCCGTCGCCCTCCAACTGATGGTGGTGGTGGACAGCAGGCCCATCAAAGACGAGGACGTCCTCCTCCCCGGGGCTGTTCGGAGGCCGCAGGTCGGCCGAGCGAGCGAGCCCCGCCCCGCGGAGGCCGAGCGAGCTGCCCCTCGGCGCCCACCGCCGTCGGCGCGGCCCGACGCCGGGCACAGACGTCCGGCAGGCGCCGCTGCAGCGACCGGGGCGCGGACGGCCCTGCCTCCGCCAACCTCCCTTTCGGAGCGCCCCCTCACTCGCCATCGCTCGGACGTCCATTCCCTGTGTTTTTTTCGGTTTCGTGCGTGGTTTCTCCGCCAGATGATCGAGGATGCTCCTCGATGGTCCTCGCCGAAAGAAAAATGCACACATCCGAGCGATGCCAAGCCCAGAGTGCTCGCGGAGCGCCTCCCGATCAGGAGGATCGAGGGGAGCCTGGCTGTGGCGACGAGGGCCCTTCAGGAGGCGGCAGGAGTCCGCCGACCCTTCGGCGTGTGAAAGACGATGGCGTCGTCGTCGTCGTCGTCGTCGTCGTCGTCGTCGTCGTCGTCGTCGTCCCTGTCAGTTCCAAGGAAAGTGAGGACCATGGAAGAGGAACGCCGTGGTCAAACCGAAAGGGTTCCCTGCCCGGGGGGGGGGGGTCCCAGGTCAGAATGCCGCCCCCCTGGGTCCCGGCAGGCCCCGGGGGTGGTCGCCAGCGAGGGTCCCGCCGGAGGAGGTCCCGCCCTCAGGGTCGGTGGCGCTGGCCGTTCGCAAGTTCCCAAGGGCGCACAGTACGAATCCCTCGCTCCTGCATCCTCTGCTCTCTGTCCCCTCCTGGGCCCTCCTGCGAACGTACCCCAGAAGCTTGGTTACTTGCCCACGACATGGACCTCCAGACTCTTGACCAATCCCCCGAGCCCGTTTTCCGCCGCGAGTCGTCTTGAAGGTCCTGGGGCCCCGGGACGGCCCCGTGGGGGACCCGAAAAGGGCGAAAAACACCTGCTCGCCCTTCTCGCACACGCTGGTCCAACCGTGAAGCTGATGACGTCGGGCTAGAACATCGCGTCACACATCTCGCTGAGCAGCGCCAGCGCCCGCTGCCACTGATCGCCTTTCCCGCGCGCGCCAATCTCAGTATTGCAGAAAATGGCGTCGGACACCAAAGTCAAAGCCCGCTGCACACTGCTCGCCCTTCTCGCACGTACTGATCCCAGCATTGTAGCTGACGTCGCTGGGCTCCAGCTTCGCCCTGCACATCTCGCTGAGCAGCGCAAGCACCCGCTGCCACTGTCTGCCTTTCTCGCACGCGCTGACTATAGCGCTGTAGCTGACGACATCTGCTTCCAGCTTCGCTTCACACATCTCGCTAAGCAGCGCCAGCGCCCGCTGCCACTGCTCGCCCTTCTCGCACGCGCTGATCCCAGCGTTGTAGCTGACTAGGGCTGACCTGTAGACTCCGTCACCGACATCTTTCTGGAATGGTTCTCGGAGGAACGGCGCAGCTTGTACCGAAAATCTACAAACACGGCGGCGGCTCGGACGGCGGCAGCGAGACCGCGCCTTCGTGTCCGAGCTCTTGCAGCGCTGCAGCAGCTTGGCCCGGCGCGCTGCTCGTTCACCCCCCTCCTATTGAGGGCAGTTTCGAAGTCTCTCGGGGGTGTGCGTCGAAGTCGAAGCCCATCTGAGGCGTCTCAGGAGCGCCCGGGGAAGGGCTCGGGAGGTTATCGGGGAAAGCCACCGAAAGCGCCGGGGAGGCTCGCAAGGATCTACAGGGAGGGCCCAAGAGAGCTTCAAGACAATTTGAAATTCAGTAAAATCTTAAGAGAAACCGCTGTCGGGTCGGCCATCACCTCCAGGCACGCCTTGATGGTGCGATCCAGTCGCATCGCCGCCAACGGGAGGGCTTGCTCGCCATCGGAGCCGTCCTGGAGCCCTCCTGAGCCGTCTTGGGGCACTTGCCCGAGCTCTTGGGCGGCCTTGAAGCATTCGGAGGGGCCCCGAGAGCCGTCTTGGGCCGCTC
>CAUYUJ010018273.1:194985-207485 GCA_963575745.1 Prorocentrum cordatum | reverse complement strand
TGTGTGTGTGTGTTGGTTGTGTGGTGTTGTGTGTGGTGGTGTGGCGGGGGGGGGGGGTGGGGTGGGGGGTGGGTGGGGTGGTTGGTGTGGGGGGGGAGGGGGGGGGGGGGAGGCGGGGGCGGGGGGGGGGGGGGGGGGGAGGTGGGGTGCGGGTGAGGAGGGAGATGAGAAGGAGAACGAGGGGGAGGAGGAGGAGGAGGAGAAGGAATGGGGGTGAGGAAGAGGAGGATGAAGATGAGGAGGATGAGGAGGAGGAGGAGGAGAAGGAGGAGAAGGATAAGGAGTGATCGGCACCTCTGTCAGCTCTCAATTTCTTCAATGCCCGCGGCATATTCTCATGTTTCGGGCCTGGCGGCCGACTGTCCCCGACAGCGCGCGCAGCACGTGCCCGACTGTCTCCGACAGCGCTGTCCCGTCCGCTTCGGAAATGTTCTCCTCAGCCTCGCCCTCGGGCGTGTGGGATCGGTCATGTTCTCCTCAGCGTCAGCTCCGGACATGCTGGGTCGACCCCGCGCCGCTGCCGGGCGACTGGCGCCAGGCAGGCGGCCCCGAGACGCCCCCGCTGGGCCTCCGAAGGGGGCCTGCATCACATGCCCTCCTCTTTCTAAGCCAAGGGGTCACAGACGGCCCCGCGCGACCTCAAGGGAACCCCAACAAAGAGCCCCAAGAGAGCCCCAAAAGGGCCCCCAGTGCTCACCAAACGAGCCCTACCAGAGCCTCAAGAGAGCCCCAAGAAGGCCTTATGCAAGGTCAAATTGCGCACTAACGTGCATGCGCGTGCTATGATACGTTACGCCATGGCACGTTGACTCTTTGGTTTCGGGGGGGTTGCGGCGGAGGCGGGGGGGGGGGGTGGGGGGTGCAATGGCCGCTGCGCCAACCCGCCAGGCCCCGTGAACCTCACCGCCGAGCCGAAAGGCTGCCGTGGAGCGGCGCGGCGGTGAGGCCACCCTTCCCCCCCCGGCAGGGCCGCGACGGCCGGCTGGCGTGTTTTTTTTTTTTTTTTTTTTTTTTTTTTTTTTTTTTTTTTTTTTTTTTTTTTTTTTTTTTTTTTTTTTTTTTTTTTTTTTTTTTTTCACTGGCCCTCTGGCGGTTGCCTTGGGGGCGAGGGTCGCGGGCAGCGCGGGGTCTGGCCCTGTGGGGTTGCCATGGGTACCCTCGAAAGAGGGCGGCGGTTCGGGGGGGAGGGGGGGGGGGGGAGTACGGAGGACATAACCTGTTTGACATTAGGGTTCCCCCCCTCACGTTTTGTATCGAATATTAAGTACGTGGCATGTTCATGGTGCGTGCTGCTTCTATCAGAAGAAGCGAGAGTAGTAGTAGCAGTAGTTTTTTGTTAGTGTTGTTGTAACAGTAGTGATAACTGTTGTTATTGTTGCCGTAGTAGTACTCACAAAACATTGACTTGGCAGGCGTAGTAGTAGGAGTAGTGGTGGTAGTCGTGGCAGTAGTACATATACTTATATTGACACGCATGTTGTAGCAGCATGTCGTAGTGCATTGTAAGGGTAGTAGTAGTAGTAGTAGTAGTAGTAGTAGTAGTAATAGCAGTAATCGTAGAAGCAGAAGTGGCGGTAGGGGTTAGTTGTCTGAGTAGTATTCGGTGTAGTACAAGTAGTAGTAGATGCTGTTGTTGTAATAGCAGGGGCAATGCTAAACTTGTAATACTAAGTCGTAACGTTCGTCTCAATAGCAGTACCTGTCGCAGTGGTAAACGTAATGAACGTATACGTGGTGGGTAGTAGTAGCGGCCGTGACAACAATCGTGGTACTGATGCTCAGGTCAGGGCTCAGTGCCCAGGGCCACGTGCCAACTGCCCAGTGCCCATGGCCCAGTGCCCAGCGCGCATGCCCGAGTGCCAAAGGCCCAGTGCCAAGGGCCCAAGGCTCAGCGCCCAGTGCCCAGCATTCGAGGTTGAGGGGCCATGGCCAAGTGCTCAAGGCCCAACCAATCTCAAGGTTCAGAGCTGAGTGCCCAGCGCCGAATGCTCAAGGCTCCGCGCCCAGCGCTTAAGCGCAGATGGCTCAGGCCCAAGGCCCAGTGCCCAGGGCTCAATGCTCAATGCTCAGGGCCCAGAGCTCAGCCCCGCAAGGCTCTGAGCTCATGGCCCAGTGCCCAGCGGTCATGGCTGAAGGCCGAGGGCCCATGGCCTTGCGCTCGGGGCTCAAGGGCTGGGCGCTCAGGGCGTAGCGCTCGTAGCCAAGCGCTCAGCGCGCAGGGCTCACTGCGTTGGGCTCGTGCCCAAGGCTCAGGTATCAGCGCTCTGGGCTTAGTGCTCGGGGCCCAGGGCCCGAGGCTGGCTCAGTGCGCAGGGGTCAAGGCTAGGGGCTCGTGTCTCAACGCTCAAGCCTCAGTGAAACTGACCATGGCTCTGGGCTCAAGCCTCGTAGCTCAGCGTCCAGGGCTCAAAGCTCATGGCTCTGGGCTCAAGGCGCAGGGCTCAGGGGTCGAAGCGCGGGGCGCAGGGCCAAGGTTTCAGGGCGCAAGGCACAGGGCACATGGCTCAGGGCCGAATGTTCGGTGCCCAAGGCTCATGGCTCAAGGCGCGGGGCTCAATGCCCAAGGCCCAGTGCGCACGGCTCACGGCTCTGGGCCCAGTGTTCATGGCTCATGGCCCAAGGCGAAGTTCTCAGGGCTCTGGGCTCGCGGCCCAGGGCGCATGGCTCAGTGCGCATAGGCTCAGGGCCCAGCGGTCAAGTCTTGGGGCTGATGGGTGGGGGCTCAGGGCTTAAGGCTTCCTTCTTAGCACTCGTACTCGCAGCAAAGCTAAAGCGTTTGACGTATGGCTTAAGGTTTAGGGCATATGGCTTAGGGTTTCGGGCCTAGGGGTAGACATGTATTATAGCTTGGGGCTGCAGGCTTAGGGCCTTGGGCGCAACTAACTACTTACCGAGCTGTTCACACTCGGCGCCGCAGGGCTGGTACCGCTCTGCTGACTGCTGCCGAGTACAACCTACCAAAATTCCGGCCCATTTGTTAGAATCCACGGCCTTTCCGGCCCATTTGTTTGAATTCACGGCCCATTTGTCTGAATTCACGGCCCATTTGTCTGAATTCACGGCCCATTTGTCTGAATTCACGGCCAATTTAGTATCCAAACGTCCTGCAACAGCTCGACTAGTACGTACAACTCCTACACCCAGCCCTACTATTACTCCAACAATTTCGAAGAAATGCCAAAAAGGCCAAAAAGGCCAAGCAGGTTCAAAAAGGCCAAAAGGCCAAAAAGGCCAGAAGGGCCAAAAAGGCCAAAAGGGCCACAGAGGCCAAAAAGGCCAAACAGGCCACGCGGCCTGTTTGGCCTTTTTGGCATCTTTGGTTTTTGGTCGGCATCGTCTCCGTGTTTGACGGTTTGGCCTTTTTGGCCTTTTTGGCCTTTTTGGTCTTTTTTGGTCCTTTTGGTTTTTTCTATGAATTTTTGCATTTTTTTTTTGTTAAAAAAAAAAAAATGATTTGCCTAGGGTGAGTTGTCGGCGTCTTGGGATTCTTGCTGACATTTTGTCATCGGCTGGCTTTTTTTTGGCTTGGTTGTCATATATCTGTTTTGGCTTGGTTTGATTGTTCCATCGTTCTAGCTTTGCTCATAGAGGCCCTTGTTGCCCATCGCCCCAGTGCACGGGGGAGCGTGTCCGAATTTTGCCAACCAGGCATCCCAGGGCAGCTGGGGGTGGGGGGGTAGGATGTCAAAATTTGTAAATCACCCCGAGGCCGCTGCTGATGTTTTTCAGCCACCCAAGCTTGGGCCCTGGGCCTGGGTCAGTGGGCCCTGGGCCTTCTGCCCTAAGCTACCAGCCTCGGGCTTTGACCATTGCCCCCTGGGCCATTGACCCTGGGACTTGTGCTCTCGGCATTCGGCCCTGGGCCTTGGGCGCTCGGCCATGTGCCCTGGGCCCTGGGCCTTGGGCCCTGAGCATCGAGCCATGGGGCCCTGGGCCCTCGGCATGGAGCCATGGGCACTGGGCAATGGGCCCACAGAGCTCTCAGCTAGGGCCCTCTAGCGCTGGGCCATTGGCCCGTGCCCTGGGCCCTGGGCACGGCGGTTCTGGCCCCTGCGCCTTGAGCTCTGTGCCCCGAGCCTTGGGCCCTGGGCCTGGGGCAGTGCCTTCTGCCCTGAGCTCCCAGCCTTGGGCACTGATCATTGGCGCCTGGGCCATTGTCCCTGGGCCTTGTGCTCTGGGCATTCGGCCCTGGGCCTTGGGCGCTCGGCCATGCGCCCTGAGCCCTGGGCCTTGGGCCCTGAGCATCGAACCCTTGGCTTTGGGCTTTAGGCCCTGAGGCCCGAGCCTTCGGGCATAAGCGCTGGGCCCTGGTCGATGGGCCTTGGGCCTTGGGCCCCGAGCACTGGGCCTTCGGCCCTCGGCTTGGGCCTGGGGGCCTGGTCGCAGGGCTCTGAGCCATGGCCCCTGGACCTGAGCGCCAAGCCCTGCGCGGTGGGACCTGGGCCTAGGGCCCTGAGCAGTGGGCCCAGGGGCACTGGGCGCCGCGCCCTAAGCACTGGGCTCAACACATCAAGCAATGAGCATGGGGCATGCGATCTAGGCCCTAAGCATGTCGCGCTATCCCGATGCCCTATGCGCTGGGCCCTGAGCCCTAAGCCCCCAACAGCCAGCATTGAGCCAAAAGCGCTGGGCCCTGAGCCTTTGGCCCTGAGAGCTGAGCCCTGAGCCATGAGCCCCGAGCCTTGGGCCTTGCGCGCTAGGCCATGGGCCTTGACCACTGGGCCCTGAGTCCTGGGCCCTGAGCTTTGAGGCGTGGGCACTGAGCTTTCGGCCCTGGGCCCTGGGCCTTGAAACTTGAGCCCTGGGCGCTGGACCTTGAGCCGTGGCCCCTGGGCCTTGGGCCCTGAGTCCTGCGCTTTGAAGCTTGGGCCATGGGCATTGGGCCCTGGGCGCCCTTCCTTGGGCCCTGCACGCTGAGCACTGAGCCCTGGGCCTACTGCACTGGGCACTGAGCACTGGGCCCCGAGACCTCAGCCCTGGACGCTGGGATCTGCGCCGCGGGTCTTGAGCCCCGAGCACTAAGCCTTGAGCCCTGAGCTGTGGGCATTGAGCATTGGGTCTTGAGCGCTGAGACTTGCGCCATGGTCCTGGATCTCTGAGCCCAGAGCACTGGGCTCTACGCCCTGAGCCCTGATACCTGGGCCCTGCGCCATGAGAGCTGTGATCGCTGAGCCTTGGGCCCTGGGCGTTGGGCCCTGGGCCTGGGGCCATGGTCTTGCGCGTTGAGCCCCGAGCACTGGGCTTTGGGCCCTGAGCGCTTGAACATTGTCCGTGGGCCCTGGGCACTCGGCCATGGAAGCTGGACCCACGGGACTGGGCCTTGGGCCTTTGACCATGATCAAAGGGATGTTGTGCATTGGGCCCTGGGCAATGTGCACTGGGTAGTGAGTGGGCAAATGGCCTGGTGCACTGAGCCCTGAGCATTGGCCCTTTAGCCCCGATTCTTGACCACTGAGCTTTGGGCCCTGGACATTTGGTCCTGGGCCTTGGGCCCTGAGCCATGGCTGCTGGGCCCTAAGCACTGAGTCCTGAGGCTTGGGCCCTGCGCGCTGGGGCCAGAACCTTGAGCCTTGGGCCTGGGGCCCTGCGCCTGGGGCGTTTAGCCCTAGGCACTGGGTGCCGAGGGGCCCTGAGCGCTCAGCCCAGGGCATTGAACCCTGAGCCATGAGCACCTTACGCCCCGATCCCTCTGCCCTGGGCCGTAAGCTTTCAGATTTACGTCCCAATCTCGAAGCATTGCGCCCAAATTCTTAATCCCTGAGCCTGAAGCCCTAAGGCCTTAGCCCCATGCGCGGCACCCGAAGCCCTCGGGCCCTGCGCCCGAATTCGCAGCCCTAACTCATGCAGCACACCTACGCCCTGAGCCCAACGCCCTGGGCCCTGCGCCCCAAAGGCGAAGTCCAGGGCCATGGGCGTTGGGCCCCGAGCCCTGGGCCTTGAGCACCTGGCCCTGTGGATTGAGCCCTGGGTCTTGAAACCCGAGCCCTCGGCCATGGCCCCTGAGCTTTGAGCCATGGGCCTTGAGCATTGTGCCCTGGGCCCTGGCCCTTGGGTCCTCGGCCATCATCAATGGCCCCTGGGTCATGATCCTTGCGCGCCGGGCCCTGAGCGCTGGGCCCTGGGGGCTGAGCCCTGGGCCCTGGGCTCTGCGCCCTGGGGCTTGATCCGTGGGCGCTGAGCCCTGACCGCTGAGCCCTGGCCATTGAGCCTCGGGCTCTGCGCAGTGAGCCCTGGGCACTGAGCCCTGGGCAGCTAGCCCTGCGTACTTGGTTCTGAGCCACAAGCTCTGGGCTTCACATCTCGAGCCTTGGGCCCCAAGCATTGAGCTCTGAGCCCCGAGCACTGAGCCTGGAACCCTGAGCCAAGAGCGCTGTGCCTTGATCCCTGGGTGTGCACTGATCACTATGCCCTCGTCCCTCTGCATTGGGCCCTGGGCGCTGCGCCCTGGGCTCTGGGCCCGTAGCCCTGCGCACTGGGCCATGGGCACTGCGCCCAGGGCCCTGGGCATTTGGCCCTGAGCACTGGGACCTGGGCCTTTGGCCCAGACCTCTGAGCATTGGGCTCTTGGGCTTGGGGCACTGGCCCTGCGCCCTGAGCACTGGGCACTGGGCCATAAACATGGGCGCTGAACCTTGAGGCCTGAGCCGCGAGCCTTGAACCCTAAGCCTTGGGCCCTGGGTGCTGCGCCTGGAGACCTGGGCCCTGGCCCCTGGGTCGTGAGACTTGGCCTCTGGGCCCTGGGCCCTTGGGCCCTGGGCCGCGCGCCATCTGCCTGAAGCGCTCGTCCTTGGGCCTTAAGTCTTAAGCACTGGGCCATAAGCCATCAATCCGAATTCTTGTGTACTACACTTCAAACCCTAAGCGCTGAGCCCTGCGCCCTGACACTTGAGCCCTAAGCCTGAAGCCGTGGGCCCAACGCACTGAGCCCTGCGCCCGCAGCTCCAAGCTTTGTGCCCTATGCCCCCGAAGGGCTACTGATCCTATTACTATCACCACTACTAGTACTGCTACTACGATTAATACTACTACGACTACTGCTACTGCTTCTACTACTATCACTATTGCTACTACTACGAATACTATTGCTACTCGTGCTACTACTACTACTACTACTACTCTACTACTACTACTACTACTACTACTTCTACTACTTCTACTACTTCTACTACTTCTACTACTACTACTACTACTACTAGTACTACTACTACTACGACTGCTAGTACGACTACACTTGCTACCTCGTAGTTGTAGTCGTAGCAATAGCAGTGGTTACAACACTAATACTGATTGTACTACTGCTACGTGTCGTCGAGCGGTGTAGTAGTAGAGTAGTGCGGAAGTAGTAGAAGAGTAGTAACGTAGGTGCAACCGCGCTGTAGCTGGCGCACGTTAATAATAAGCTGGGTAGATTGGCAGCGGGGCCGTAGTCGGGTAGTGCAGTAGCACTAACTCAGCAGTAGAGTTCTAATAGTTTGACCAACTAATAATAGTAGAGTGGTTGTAGGCCAAGTAGTAGAGTCGCAGAACCGCCGACTAGCTGTGCACTGTAACAGCGTAGTGGTAGCAGTAGTAGTAGTAGTAGCAATAGTAGTTGTAGTAGTAGTAGCAGTAGTAGTAGAGCAGTAGTAGTAGTAGTAGTAGTAGTAGTAGTAGTAGTCGTGGTAGTATTAGTGGTAATAGTAGTCTGGGAGTAGTTTAGGGCATCCTGGGGGCAGTAGAGTCGCAGCGTAATTGTAGATCGAAAGTGGAGTAACACCAGGCTGTTCGTGATAGCTCATGTAGTAGTAGTAGTAGTAGTAGTGTAGTAGTAGTAGTAGCGGTAGTAGTAGTAGTAGTAGTAGTAGTAGTAGTAGTAGTAGTAGTAGTAGTAGTAGAGTATTAAGTAGTAGTAGTAGTAGTAGTAGTAGTAGTAGTAGTAGTAGTAGTAGTAAGTAAGCACAGTAGAGTAGTAGTAGTAGTAGTAGAGTAGTAGTAGTAGAAGTAGTAGTAAGTAGTAGTAGTAGTAGTAGTATAGTAGTATAGTAGTAGTTAGTAATAATAGTAGTAGTAGTAGTAGTAGTAGTAGTAGTAGTAGTAGTAGTAATCGTAATCGTAGTAGTAGTAGTAGTAGTAGTAGTCGTAGTAGTAGTAGTAGTAGTAGTAGTAGTAGTCGTCGCGGAACGGGTACTAGGACCAGTAGTAATTGCAATCTGCGTTTCGGTAATGTAGGTAGCGGTAGTAGTCGTCCGGATAGTGGCAGTAGCAGTAGTACTTGGTGTATTGGTGGTCGTAATAGAGCCACATATTGTCGTGTTATTAGTATTCGTCGCACAATCGTATTAGTTGCAGCCGTAGTAGCAGTAGTTCCTCATGTGGTTGTGATGGTGCCAGTATGAACAGCAGCTGATTAGTAGTGTATTAATAGAGGTGTAGCGTCGTGGCACAAAAGCAGAATGGCATTATATCTGTAGCACCGTAGCTGCAGATTGGTAGTGGAGCAGCAATACACTAGAAGCCGAAGGGCTTAGCCGCAGTGTCATCTAGTACAAATGCAATGTCGAAAAAAAAACCGTGGACGCGCAGACGCCAAACATAGCTGTAGATTGGTAGAGGTAGTGCAGTAGACATAGGCAGCATCGTAGTAGAGAGTCGTAGTCGTAGTAGTAGCCCAAGTAGTAGTAGTAGTAGTAGTAGTAGTAGTAGTAGTAGTAGTAGTAGTAGTAGTGGTGGAAATAGCAATAGAAGTGGTAGTAGCAGTAATAGTAGTAGTGGCGACAGTGGTAGTAGCAGCAGTAGTAGATGAAGAAGTCGTAGCAACAACAGTAGTAGCAAAGGTAGTAATCGTGGCGATACAACTTGTAGCAGTAGTCGTCATCGTAGTACTTGTTGTTGTACTTGTTCTATTAGTAGTAGTACAAGTAGTAGTAATAGTAGTAGTATAATTAGTAGTAGTAGAAGCAGTAGTCGTATCAGTGGTGGTGGTCGTAGTCGACGTAATAACAGTAGTAGCAGTGGTGGTAATAGTAGTAATGGTGGCGGTGGTGGTGGTGATGGCAGCATATGTGGCAGTAGCAGTAGCAGTAGATGTAGCAGTAGTAGAAGTAGTCGTATTATTAGTAGTAGTAGTAGTAGTAGTAGTAGTAGCAGTAGTAGTAGTAGCAGTAGCAGTAGTAGTAGTAGTAGTAGTAGTAGTAGTAGTAGTAGTAGTAGCCGTAGTAGTAGTAGTAGTAGTAGTAGTAGTAGTAGTAGTCGTATTAGTAGCAGTAGTAGCAGGGGCTTCACAAAGATCCATATTTAGAAGAACGGTTCTGTTTGACATAGTGAAGCTCAGTCTGGCATTCGATGTGCCTCCACAGTTGGCCGTCCTCATGTAGATTGCGAGTTTGCCGTCCACGATTGGCATGCTGCCCCACGACTGGCCATCCACAATTGGCCGTCCACGATTGGCCGGCCACAATTGGCCGTCCACGATTGGCCGGCCACAATTGGCCGTCCACAATTGGCCGTCCAGGATGGGACCGTTGCTCCGCAATTGGCCGTCCACAGTTGGCCGTCCACGATTCGTCCCCTGGTCAACGCTTCAAGTTGGCATTAATAAGTTCCCTGTTGCAGCCACTCCCTGTTTCATCCTCCCTCCTCTCCCCGTTCCTCCTCCCCCCTCCTTTCCTCCTCCTGCCCCTCCTCCCTCCTCCTCCTCCACCTCCCCCTCCTCCTCATCCCTCCTCCTCCTCTTCCTCCTTCTCCTCCTCCTGCACCTCCTCCTCCCTCCTCCTCTCCCTCCTCGTCCGCCTCCTCCTCCTCGTCTTCATCCTCCTCTTCCTCTTCCTCATTCCTCCTCCTTCGCCCTCGTCCTTGTCGTCGTCGTCGTCGCCTCCCCCCCCCTCCTCTTCCTCCTCCTCCTCCTCCTCTTCCTCCTGCTCTTTCCTCTCCTGTCCTCCTCGCCGTCGTTCTTTCCCCCTCCTACTCCTTCTCCTCCCCCCCCTTTCCTCCCTTCTCTTCCTCCTACTCCTCCTCCTCTCCTCCTCCCCCCCCCTCGTCCTTCTTCAACCCCCTCCTCCTGCTCGTCCTTCTCCCTCCTCGTCCTCCTCCTGCATGACAATGTCCCCCCCCATCCTTCTCCCTCCCGCCCCCGCCCCTGGCCCCCGTGCTCCGAGCCACAGTCACTTTGGCTGATTGCGATGGCAATTGAGATTGATTTGCCACCCGATTTAGCGTGTTGGACAGAGGTATTTGATTTCCTGTCGGCATCTGATGATTCCCTCAAATTTGGAGCACGCCTGAGTCTATTCGACAGGCGCGTGCTCAGCGGTTCGGCTCCCATCCAAGGTTCGGAAACACCTAGCATTGCACAGTGGAACAAACTTGTGGATGTACTCCGCAAGCTGAAATCGGGGCCAATCAGGCCGCCATTGTTTGACAAAGGTGCGAGGCCCACAATTGCCAGTGTGCCTGTCCCCCAAATGCATGAGAGCGCATGCGTATGGCAATGGTTGCCGTGGCGCTGGTCGCCGCACTTGCTGGACCCGCACGCCACAGACCCGATGTGTACCATCGCTGTAGCAGTCATGTCCGAACCAATGCGGGTAGAGGGATACGCACACATGATTTCGTTGTCCCAAATTTGGAAGTTATGCGGTATGAAACAACCAATTGCCAAACGTTTGACTGACGATTCGGGTGTGTGGGAAACGTGTTATGACCTTGGCGCTGACCCCGCTCATTTCTGTCGTTCCACGAAGTCGGCCAGCATGTTGGATTGGGCAAGGAGTCGTCGAGGCGACGTTGTCTTGCTAGATGGTGGTGCGTCTTCCTTGCAATTTACTTCATTTATGGGCACCGCGCTGTTCTTTTTCACGTTATTAGTGTCTGTTGTTTCCATGAGTAATCAAGCTGGACAACGCCTGCAGTGGGCATTCATGGTGATATCACATTGCTTTGATGGGCTACCGTCCGCTTTCTCATTTGATTGCCTGGGCGTTCGGATTTCCGTGGTAGGAGGTCTGGTTTCTTACGCCATGGTGGACCAGGTCATCTCTCGAAAGCTCGGGCTGCAATCCAACATGGCTAGCTGTGCCTCGAGCGGGGCAAGGCGTTGCACATCCGAGGATCGTCGAGGGGCCCCGTGGCTGCGCCGTCTCGTTCGCTTACGTGTTCTACTTTCTCGCGCGGCACTACAGTGCAGTCGCGACGCCACTGCTGCAGCCAGAGCCATGTTGCACAGAGTGTCGCACTTGGCCGACCGCAGCTGGTCTGCGCTTCTCCTGCCTCAGCCCCGACGTTCACAGCATTTGCCCGAAAATGCTGCGCTGATGCGGTCAGCTGCGCGTGGTGATGATAAGGTGCTCCTGTTGTTTAGTCGGATCCTTGGGAAGCGACAAGGGTCCAAACTTGAAGACGAAGCTATTCTTTGTGAGTGTTCGCACTGGCGCAATTTTAGGTGGGCGCGCCACGCAGGTGCAATTGCCCGGGTCTCCGCGACACTGACCAACACACGCATCGCATTTTCTCGAAGGCTTCGGGCATGGACGGGGGCCTGTTTGGGGGTGCGCCTATCGATCGATGACTCAAGAGTTGCATCCCTTGAGTGCTCCGTGTCTCACGTCCTCGTTGCAGGCCTTCTGGGGGCGCCCCCGATCCAGGTCAAGCCAGACCAGAGCGCAGCGCTGGCAGCAGAGGAGGCGTTCGGACAATACGTGCGCACGATCAAGGGAGGAGCTGGGGGCAGGCGTGGGGCTCGGAATATCAAGGAGAGAGCCGCCACGTTGGCGATGTTTTTAGCAGTTTCGAATGTCTTGTTTTCAGTATTGCCCATTAGTACGTGGGCGTTTTTTATACCAAGCTCATTTCGCTGCCCTGGAAGCCGCCACGCAGATGCGCAGTCTGGTCTTCCGTGCGTGTGGGACGAGAAATTGTCGTGCAGTGGTTGGTGCGTCCCTGGGGAGTTGGTGGATTTCGGTGCGTCCACTATATGGATTCTCGTTTGCTGCATGGACGAAGGACAGGTTTGCTGCTGTTGCTGTTGTTCCTCCCCCCCCCCCCCTGGTTATCAGAGTGCGTGCCGCCTGGCCACCCCTCGCGCCATGTGATGGGCTCTCTTGGGCAGCCCCCACTATGCGGAACACGCCCGCCCGTGAACACCTGTCACTACTACCATTATTCACTATCACTGCCACTGCAACAACAACAACTACTACTACTACTACGACTACTACTACTACTACTACTACTACTACTACTACCAGTACCACTACTACTACTACTACTACTACTACCACTACTACTACTACTACTACTACTACTACTACTACTACTACTATTATTACTACTCACGGTACTACTATACTATTCGAACTACTAAGGACATGGAGGTTACTAGTATGTAGTATTCTAACGGTATTACTATTCTTACAACTGGCTGACATATTCTGCACTACTACCACTACTGTTATTCCGACCAGTACTGCCACTACCAGTACTTCTTGTTTGTACAGCCACTACCACTACTACTACTACTACTACTA
>CAUYUJ010018273.1:189985-192485 GCA_963575745.1 Prorocentrum cordatum | reverse complement strand
GTCCGCTACTACCACCACTATTACTACTAGTACTACTACAACTACTACTACCGCTATTACGACTACGACTGACAATAGTAATCGTTTTGCTGCCACTGCTGCTGCTATTACTATTGCTGGTAATCCTACTTCTACGGCTACAGTTCCTACTACTAGTGGTAGTAGTAGTAGTAGTAGTAGTACTACTACTACTACTACTACTGCTACGGCTACATCTGCTACCATTACTCTTGCTACTATTACTACTACTTTTACTGCTACGAGCACTATGACTATACTCATTACTACTACTACGACGACGACTACTACTATTACTGCTACTACTACTACCACGACTACTCGCATTACGACTACCGCTGCTAGTCGTACTATTACTACTTCTTTTATCACGACTACTGCTAATTACTACTATACTTGTTACTACCGCTACTACTACTAGTACTACTATAACTACTACTACTACTACTACTACTACTCCTACTACTACCACTACTACTACTACTAGTACTACTACTGCTACTACTACTACTACCACTGGTACTACTACTACTACTACTACTACTACTGCTACTACTCCTACTACTACTACTACTATTACTACTACTACTACTACGGCTACTACTACTACTACTACTACGACTACTACTACTACTACTGCTACTGCTACTACTACTATTACTACTACTACTACTACTACTACTACTACTACTTCTACTACTACTACTACTACTACTACCCTACTACTACCATCACCGCTACTACTACGACTACCGCTACTACTACTGCTACTACCACTACAACTACTACCACTACTACGACTGCAATTGTTAATTTGGCTTGTCACGACGCCCGTGTGCCATTCTAATGCTGTCAGTGCCGTGGGTGTATGTGCCGTGTTTGTGACGTGCCTGTGCCACGCCATGTTGCCGTGCGATGCGGTGCCCGTGCCGTGCTCGTGCCGTGCCTGTGCCGCGCCTTTGTGGGCCCGTGCCGTCGCCCACGGGACCGTGCCCGCTCCTTCCTCCCTCCTCCGTCCTCATCTTCCTCCTCCTCCTCCTCCTCCTCCTCCTCCTCCTTCTCCCGTTCCACCTGTTTCGGATGCCCTTCCTCCCCCTTCGCCCCCCTCCTCACACCTCGCCCCCTCTCCCCCCCACCCCCCTCCTTCCCCCCTTCCCCCCCCCCCCTCCTCCATCCCCCCTCCCCCCCCTTTCCCCCTCCCCTCTCTCCCTCTGGCTCCTCCCCTTCTGCTCCCCTCCTCCCCACCCTCCTTCATCCCCGTCCTTCCGCGTTTTTCTCCATTTACCTCCTCGTTCTCCTCACCTCGTCCTCCCTCTCCTCCCTTCGCACCCCCCCCCCGTGCCTGTGCCATGTGTGTAGGTTAGAATATCTTATCGCACGTGAGCACGTTGATACACATGTAGGTCGTTGGCATTGCAAACAGGGGCGCGCCAAAATTTCCCAGAGGATCTACTGGCGTGGCCATGTGGTGCTGGCTTGTGGGATTCTGCCACGCTCGGACGATATTCTGGCGAGATCCATCCCACAGGTTGTCGAATCTATTCTTGCGTTGTTTGCGTGCAGTGCCTGGCCTCATGTCACATGTATCGGACCATTTGGTTCTTCAGAAGTTCCGCAGGGCACCTTTTGGATCGGGCCGTATGTTCAAAGAATGCAAAGAGACTGTCGCACTGCTCTTGGCGCGGCCGAGCCTGTGCGCTGAGATCATTGACCCTTTTGTCGTAAGCATTGCGAACGACTTTGGCGTTGAGGCGTCGCTGAGTTCTGTTACTGTTAAATTGCATGGTTTTCTGCGGATGGCCCTCGGGGGCCGCGTGGAGATGCGCAGATGGTTCACTTACGTTGGCCAAGCGGGGAGTTTATTGCAGATGTGGCACACGCTGTTATTGGCCCTGTTCGCGGGCGAGCTGTTCAATGGGCAGGACGCGCTATGAGCCAAACAGTGTGACTGGAGGGGGAGGAGAAGAGGAGGGAGGAGGAGGAGGATGTGCAGGAGGAGGAGGGGGGTTCAGGACAAGAAAGGGGGGCAGGAGTGGGAACATGAGAGGGAGGGGGAGCAAGGAGGAGAAGGGGGAGGAGGAGGAGGAGGGAAATGAAGAGAGGGAGGAGGATGAGGAGCACGGGGAGGGGGATGGGAAAAAGGCAGCAGGGAAGGGGCAGGAAGAAGAGGAGGAGGAGAAGGGGGGGGTCAGGCGGAGGAGAAGGACGAGGGGGGGAGGAGGAGCAGGAAGAGGGGGAGGAGGGAACACGACTACGAGCTTGAGTTGTACTACTACCACTAGTACTACTACTACTACTACTACTACCACCACTACTACTACTACTACTTCTACTACTACTACTGCTGCTACTACTACTACTACCATTTCAACAGCTATTACTAATACTTCAGCTGCTACTGTTGCTGCGGCCAAGCCAAAAACGTCCAGGGCAATTACTACTACTACTACTACTACTACTACTACTACTACTACTACTACTA
>CAUYUJ010018273.1:184985-187485 GCA_963575745.1 Prorocentrum cordatum | reverse complement strand
AGAGAACTTACCAGATGGGGGTGGGGTCCCCTGAAAGAGCCCTCAGGGTTGAGGACGGGGGCTCAAGGGGGGGAGACGCGGGACCTTAGGGTACGCCCAGTCCGTGCCTGGAGGCACGGTGGCGGATTTATTATTTTGGGCGCATCCACGGAGATATCTTGGCGTGGTAGTGATTCCGAGTGTGACCAATGCGTTGTCGGCAAGGTCTCTGGCAGCACTTGGTCTCAGCGCAAACATCGATTCCATCGCGTTTGGGGGAAACACGGAGGCGGAAACGCTGACCGACACACAGGAAATTTTCAAGTTTCACATGCTCCTGCTGTTTGAACTTGTTTGGCAATGGTGGGTGTATGAGCTGCTGCCGCAGTCGCCGCCGTGGAATCATGTGCTGCTCCTCAGTGGAGTTCAACGCGTCAGGGCCGATGCGGCTGCAGGTATGAGGGAGTGTCACAATCTACTCAACCGCCTTGAATCGTCCAAACACCCATTTGTTCAAAGTCTGCTGCCTTTGCTCCATTTCAGGATGTGGCCCGTGGTCCGAGAGCCTTTAGAACCCATGGAGAAGGAGGGCTGGTCTGAGGACGCGCCCCGAACTCAAGAGTATGTGCGCGAGGGTCGCCCCGATTTCATCCACGCACTCATGGAGGAGGAGGCTTTCAACGACCTTCGGGACGACGAGGGCCGAGGGGCGAAACACAAACAACGAGGAGAACACCACCTGACTGCCAAAGTCGTCTCGAGTGCACGCACGAGATATACTGACGTTTCCCAGGCCAACGTCGGGGCACCTGATCTAGTGCATCACGATCGTACGATGTTGAAGGCGTTTGCATTTCATCCAGAACTCTTGGACAAGGGCCGCTTTGGCAATCGAAACTCCTGCTGCTGCGTCTGCTGCTGGTCCTCCTCCTCCTCCTCCTCCTGCCGCGCCTGCTCCTCCTTCTCCTCCTACTCCTCCTCCTCCTCCTCCTCCTCCTTCTCCCCTTCCTCGTCTTCGTCATATCGATTGCTAACGCGACCCTTCGCAAGGGCGAGAGCATGGGCGTGGATTCAAGTACGATCACAGCAGAGGGCAAGCGACAATGGCCAACCACCACATTCGACGTATTGGCACTAACCACAATGACCTTGTTTCGGGCACTGCGGTTGGCCCCAGAATTGGAATGGCCGAAATTATGGATGGCTGGTTTGGTGGACAAGCACGTTATCGTTGCGAGCGGAGCTGGAGCATTGTATCTAGTAGTGGGGTCACTCGATGGCTAATTCTTCGGTGGGGGCTGGAAACGACACACGATGAGAACGTGTGTCGTTTAGTCATGCGCGCAGATGCGCTTTCCGAGGCCACCGTCACCAGCCTTGAGGAGTACGTCGTGTATGTGTGTATATATATATATATATCTGTGAGCCATGAGGCCACTGAAGTTTTATTCCGTCTCGGAGCTGTGTCTTCACTTCTTCGGTCCTGCGTTGCCAGGAAGATGCGCAAACTTAATGTCGAGATTTTGAGAAAGATCGCTGAAGAGATCCAGGCACCCAAACTGAAAGGTTCCATTCAGTCTGCCTTGGTGAGGCAGATCATACAGTTCCTGGGCTACGACGATACCGACGAGGGCAAACAGTGCATGGTGCTGGCAGAACGTCGCTATCAGAAACGGCGAGCTGCCATGGAGCGGGGGAAGCGCGAGGCACAGAGAGCTGGCGCCGTAGATGATGATGACGCCGCGTCAAGCGATGCTAGTAACTCTTCGGTGGGGGAGCCTGGTGGCGCTGCCGCCCTGCTGAAGAAGGTGTGCCCATCTGAATTCCAGTTTATGATGGGCAAAATACCTGGTGGCGCATGCATCAGCGAGGAGGGGGATGGGCCTGGGCTGGGAAAGCACCTGCCTAAGGCTGGTGGCACAAAGCCAAAGCCAAAGCCCAGGCCCAAGCCTGTGGCGAAAGCGAACGCGAGTTCGCCTTCGAGCTCGTCATCTGCATCGAGCTCTTCGGGCTCGTCGCGAGGCTCTTCCTCGAGCCCGTCTTGCGCTCCCGGCGGCGACGCGGTGCCCGCGCCGCCTGGCCCGATGCCTCCAGAGCCAGCTCCCCCTGAGCCAGTGGTCGCAGATGGGGTGGGCCCAGAGCCACTGGAACCTGCGCCGCCTGAACAGCCGCCTGAAGGGGATGTCGTCCCAGTGCCGCTTGATGGACCTGTTGTGGACGCAGCGGTTGCGGCTGCGGCCGCGCCTGCTGTGGCCGTGCTCGTGCGTGCGCCGCGAGACGATGACTACGTGGCCCCCGTCGGTTGTTCATTTCGCAAGTATTCGTATCGCATCGAGGCTAAATTGCCCAAGGGGGTGGTGTTCAATGGCAGGAATTCTCGGTCTGCCACGTATGGCCCAACCTCGAGGCCCGAGGCTCTTGCTTTCGCTGAGTGCACAAATTTTCTGGATGGAGCTGTTCTCGCAGGATTGGTGGCGTGGCCATGATTTGTTTCACTCACAAGCATTTTGCCTGCGTTTGG
>CAUYUJ010018273.1:172485-179985 GCA_963575745.1 Prorocentrum cordatum | reverse complement strand
GGTGGCTCTGAGGAGACTCTGTCTGCTCTGGTCGCAAAGACTACAACATCGCTCGACGCTAAGAAATTTAGCATCGTTTCGTAGCCGACCATCGCATGTCACGCAGATCAATGGTGCATTACCAACACAGTGGGCGATTGTGCACTCCCGTTTGAAAAGTATGGTTTTAAAAAAATAGGAATCCTAATGCTCGAATTATATGGACCAGACGCTGCGCGAAGCATGCTGCGTGTGTACCCGTCTCAGAACTGTCTGCCACAGGGCTAACGGGGCGACAGCTCTGCGACGACAGCGCGAGCAGGCGCCGGCTGCTCGCCGCGTCGGGTCCGCAGACGTGTACACTGACTCTGGCCGTCTATCTCGCCATGCTGCTCTCCTCTTCGTTTTGCCTTCGTCCTCCTGCACCCCGATGCCGTTCCGCATTCGCAGATTGATGCAATGTCTCAGAGCGAGTGGGGCCACGGAGGAGGCGGGGCTTCCTCTGCGCATCGACGCCAGCATCCCGTACATCCCCTCGGAATCCTACCAAAACTGCGTCCGAGTTCCGCGGCATGAGCGTCCTTGACGGCCGGCCCAACAACACCCAATTTCCAACTCCAATCCCTTCATCTCCAGCTCCGACTTCAACTTGCGACTTGGTTCCCGACTCCAGCTCCCTTGTCCCCGACTACGGCTTCAATGTCCGACTCCGGCACGGCACCGATATGTTTCATGAGTCCGCCTTCGTGGGAGTGAGAGTGGGGTGCCAACTCGTGTGCCCAACCTGCAGGGCCAGACCATCCGAATGGTCGACTCCAGCTACCCTGTCTCTAATTCCAGCTCCCCCGCATTGTCCCGACTCCAGCTCCCAAGTCTCCGACTCCAGCTCCGATTTTTCCGACTTCGAGCTCCCGCAGCAATGGTGGGGTTGGCGACGACCGCGATTTTGGGCGCACCGGCTTATCCGCTAGAAAATGCGGTTTCTTCGACGGCATGTTCACTACATGCTTGCGACACGTCCTGTTTTATCAGGGCCCCCTGCTACCGTGACGGGTTTGGTGGCGACCGTGATTTCGGACTAACCGGCCTAGTCGCCAGATACCTTTGCTGCTCGAGGGGCAAGCTCGTCGTCTCCAGCGCTGTCAAGCTCACCGACTCCCGCTCCAACCACCTCACCGACTCCCGCGTCGACCAGCTTGCCAACTCCCTCGCCGACCAGCTCACCGACGCACGCACCAACCAGCAGCTACGCCTATGCCGAGGCCAATGCCGACACCAGCGCCTCCGCCAGCGTCGACGCTGGCACCGACACTAGCGCGGCAGCCAGCAATGCCACCAGCACCACTTGCGTCGCATACGCAGCACAAGCATTGGCACCAACAGTGACCACGTCAGCACCGACGACAGCAGCGGCCTTGGCGACTACACAAGCAGGATGCACCGCCACAGTGCCTTTACGCCGCATTTAGGAACTCCAATGGCTCCACACGCGTGCAAGGACATGCTGGGTTGCCTCGCGTTGTCAGCACGGGATGGTAGATTTGTCGACGCTTACGTCAGCACAACCGTCCGCGCCTACGCCAGCGTCGACGCCAGCATGCACGCCTTCGACTGCGCTGGCACCGACATCAGCGCCGACGCCAGCGCCGACGCCAGAACTACGCCTGAACGAATTCCGTCGCGTGCACTGGCCTCAACGACAGCGCCTGCATCAGCGCAGATGTCCTCACCGGCACCCGCACCAACGTGGACGATTGCGCCAGCACCAATGTTGACGCCTACGCCGACACAGCGCCTGCGGCTACTCCCGCGCCGACCTGCTGGGCGGCCCCTGCGTAGACTGGCCTGCCGACTCCTGAGCTGAGCAGCATGCCGAATCCCACGCTGAACAGCATACCGATCGCTGTCCCCCGAGTCGACCAGTTCGCCGACTCCCATGGTGCCCAGCCCCTGGACTCCTACGCCGACCAGCTCGCCGACTCCCGCGCCAGCCAGCTGCCGGCATCGACGCCGTCGGCACCCCTTGCTGGCTCGCCGACTTAAGGTTCCCTGGCCGCCCACTTCGTGGACGTCCGCGCCGTCCAGCTCACCGACTCGGGCACCGACCGCCTCACCGACTCCCGCACCATCTTGCTCGCCGACTACCGTGCTCGCCTGCTCGCCGACTCCCTGCAGACATGTTACGTGCCAGTTTTTTTACCACATATATGCTTCACGGTGGGATCTTGGATTCATGTGACTCCCTCCTTCTACCTGGGGTCGGCGCCTTCATCGACCAGCTCACCGACTCCCGCTCCGACCCGCTCGCCGTCTGCCGCGCTGGCCAGCCCCCCGACTCCTGCGCCGACCAGCTCACCGACTCCCGCGCCGAGCAGCACCATTGGGAGAATCAATCACGGTTTGGACCAGCTGGGCCGCTTGCGGCAGCACCCGGGCCGTGTTGCTCGCCGATCTCCGCATCGATGGGCTCCTTGGGGGGGTTCACGGGGTGGTGATCGGGCCACCCACACGGACACCACCTTCACGGCCTGCGGCATCGCTTTCTGACGGCGGGCGCTGTTGCTTCCAGAGCTTCGCGTGCTCTAGGCGTAGGCTGCCGTTACCAGTTGTCTCGCGTTCCTCCTCCTCTTTTCTCCTTCGTGCATGTCCCTGTGATCAGGGCGGTTTTCTTCGTCTAGGTCTTGCGTGGCAGCCCGCAGGCGCTAGGTGCAGCTCCGGGCTTGCACGTCCGCGGGAGCCCTGGCCCCGCGCCGTCACGCCATCCTTCAATCCCTCGTTTTCCTGCTTCTGCTTCTCAGCTGTTAGAGGCCTAGTTGAGTTTCGGGCGGTATTCTGGTCCCGGCGATTTTATTTTTCCCCCTCCTGTCCTGTCCTCTTTGCTTCCTCCTCTTTTCCCCGTCTTGCTCCCGCCGGCTGTTCGTTTGTAGTTCGGGCCTTCTTACTGTCAGCCGTGGAGCTTGGCTGACTGGAGCTTTTTCTCAGTACTGTGGGCACTCTTCTTCCGTATGTCGTGGCGTGTTGTTTTTTACATGAATGGTCGACCGGACCATGCGGGGATGCACGCGCTGATCCAGTTTTCTTCGCTTTCCTGTCTCGCTCCTCCTCTTCCTCCTCCTTTGCGTCCCGAGCTTGCCAGCCTGACGCTTCTCAATCGCGTGTGGTGGCGCAGCCGTGCTGCGGTGATCCGCTTCGCTTTTGATTCTTTGCCGTCGTTGTTTGCGGGGAAAAATGATTCCACCCTTCAAAGACAAGCCAACGTCTCGGCAAGAAGGGTTGACTTACGTACGCGCCTGATGACCTTACTGGGCAGACATACGCGCCTGATGACCTTGCACGCATGATCGCTGTTCCCCATGAAACCCCGGTCCAGCCAGACCGTTGAATCCAGCCATCTGAGATCTGAGTGGCTCAAGCTGACCCTTGTCGATGTCGGTCTCTCCTGCCCAGCTGGCGTCGGTAATTGCAAGGGCTATCTTTGTCCCGTTAGACTGCTCCTCCCTTGAACGCAAGTTCCACTGTCTGAAGGCTGCTATGCCTCTTCCAGAACACGATTTGCTTCCTTGAGATGGAGCACCTTTGCGTGGTTCACTACAGATTGTAGTCGGCTCACGCGATAAAGCAACTCAGATGTGCACTGTCGGGCAACTCATGATGCAGCACAGACGACTGACCTGAGTTGGGGTGCCTCTCTTGCATTGCATTTCTTGTCAAAGGGGGCTATCCCTGGGATGGGATGCAGCGTCGATCTTCTTAGTGATACCCATCGCGCCGATGTGAACAGTATTTTTTCAGTTTCTTGGACAACTTGCAATACGTGATGGTAGAAGTCTCTTGCTTTAACTTCTCGAATGTCACACTCCGCCAATACTGAATCAATACTATTATGGCTCTCGTTGTCCGCGGCCCATAAGATGCCATCTACATGGGTGCCTCGTATGCACGCGATCTTACCTTCGTTATTTGCGGTGCTGAAGAGAGCTGGCATGATGCGATTCTCTTTCAATCCGTGTGCCTTGAAGCGTTCACGTATTTCCCTCCATCGACCTGCACCTGCGTCACGGGTTTCACAAACGGGAATACGGGCAATAAGCGCTCCGCTCTCTGGGGCTCCATCTAATCCGTCTGGTGGTCGCTTAAAGTAACATGAGACGGTCGAGGTCTTGTCCCTGGAAGCATGCAGAAGGAATGCGGGCACATCTCAGAGTCTTGTTCGTCCCTGCAGCCCAGGATACTTTCTGCCTTAAACCTTCAAGTTCACATGTCGGTGAGTCCGTGCGAATACCGAGCGACTCCTTTGAATCTCCTCACACTAGGAGTCTTCTCTTGTATTGGGGGCGCAGCCGGTGGCCCACCTTCTCTACGAAGATGCTCGTTCTTATCAATATGTATCCTTTGTGTCGGGACCATGCGATATCCTTCGTCCATGAGCTTCTGTAGTTCTTGAGGATACACGGGTACTGCTGCATTGAATTTTCTCCGCTTTTCCCGTTTGTCTCGCAAGTCGTGATCCGCTTTTGACGTCTTTTCATTCTCACTGATACACCATGTTTTTGGCACTCTTCAGTTTCTTCCGTGACTGGGTCTTATTGAAGGTGCGCTGCTTGAAAAAATTTACAAGTGATTCGTGTAGTTGACAGCTATAGATGCTGTCCTGTTCTGCAGCATATCCACACCTGCACCTGTAGTACCAGTCCTATGCCATGCCTCGAGCAGCGGACTCGCTGGCTCGGGGTCCGGTTCCAGTGCTGAGTCCGGCGAAACAGCTCCTGGTGTCCGTTCAGCAGCTGATGCTGACCCACCTGCCGCGAGTCTCCTACGCATCACCATACTGCGTCCACGTACTCCGTGCGGGTCGTCATCTGACATAGATCTTTGCAATGGTGTGCGGATCACTTGCGGTGGCCGTGATGCTTCTTGTTTGTCCGGGGCTATCATTACATCGCAGTCAGCCTCGTCACTCATATCATCTACCTGAACAGCAGGTTGAGTCTCGTCCATTGCTGCTTCTAGCTCGTTATCTTCTGTGATAGCATGAGGTGCGTCTCCTTGTTGACCTTCAGGTTCAATGAACTCTGGTATCTCCCAGCGTTCGTCCACAAACGATCGTTGCTGATTGTCCCGAGATGCATAACAACCTAAGCCTCCATCGTGGCGTCGAGGGAGGAATTGGTACGCAAGAGCTTCCGCCGCGTTGCACGGCCTGAGCCTGTTGATTGCGACGCAAACTGGGACCCACTCGGCGATGACTTGCGCGTTCTTGCCATCGAACTCGACCATTCGGGAACCTGTGCTCCACTTGGCTGTGACTTCACCCTCAGTCGGCCTCTCGCGAAAACATACCACGTCACCAACCTGGTATTCACCTTCTGAAGGTGCGGCCTTTCGGAGCACAGCACGTGCTGTCCGACTCCGGACGTCGCGCTCGGCCAATGCTTTGTGCGCTGCAGCGCGGATCGCTGCCTGTCGTGAGAACCCAGTGAGATGGCGAGAATCCTGCTACTCGACACATATCGTTCTTTGTGCGGTCCACTTCTGCGGCTGCTTCCATTACCTCAGCAAGTCCGATGACACTCTGGTCGTGACCCACCTCTTTGAATACATACTCCCGTAAACCACCGTGCCTCTCAGCACGCCCGATTTGCACTGGGAGCTCGACTCCTGCGCCACGGAGGTCGATCCCTTGGCTCTTAACCAATTGTAAGAAGACACCTCGATTGTGTAGTCCTCGATCCAACACAATCCGCTTGGGTTCACCAGCCCGCGCGCACCAATGCTGCTGGAATGCCGCGAGGCACGTCCTTGAGGATGGTGTGCCGCATATGACAAGCTGGAACGTGGCCCCTTGGCAGATAATGTTCAGGAAGGCGTGCCTTTCTCCACTGTTGTCCTTGACCTCGATACAATCATTCCCACTTTCATGCTTGAAGCATAGATGAGTTTGAGCTAGCGGCCTTTGGTGTTCGCAAGATTCGCACCTGTGGTGCTTCGCTGCTTCAATGTACTCTGTTGACCTCCGCGTGTGTCGACAGCGACGACGTCGACGTCGACTGAGTCGAGCGACGCATCTACACTCTCCTCGGCCGCCTCAGCTGGGAAGGCGGTCGCAGTAAGACGATCTAGCCGTATCTGCTGACCGAGATCACGCGGGAAGTCACGAAGCTCGGGCGTGCTTGCATCGGGGTCTGACTGTAGTTCAGAGTTCAGCGCATCCGCAACGCAGAGGCTTGAGCAAGCAGCCTCATGACCAAGTGCAACGGTGACTAAGCCATTGTTCGTTGACAGCTCCTCAAAACAATTACGGATACTGCTGATGTTATGACCAGTGGCATGAGCGATGATGCGATCAGGAGGACTGCACTCGATGATCTCTTTTTTCACGCACGCGCCCTAGGATGGACGAGTCACAACAAATCACAACATCCTCCGCCGCGCCGCTCGCGAAAGCGGCCCCCGCAGCGGCGAGGCCGACGGTGAAGCGCAGCAACTTGCCCGCGGAGGCGTGGCCCGTGAGCGGCGTCTCGGCGCCCGTCAACCACTTCGTGATGATGGCGTCCTTCTTGTCCACATTGACCAGGCCAGCGCAGTAGTGCGCCCGCTTCTTTGCATTCATGGTGGTCATTTGATTCCCATCAAGTCTAAGCGGCGCACGCAAACAAGCCGTTCCGCCATGATGTATACCAGGCGGCTGGGTGAAAACAGGTCCTGTCATGCTCTTGCGCGTCAAACCACGAGTCCATGAGCGCGGGATTCTCGAGCTGTCCCCACTCATGTGTCTCCTTGTGGCGGCCCGTAGTACTCTTTCGCCAAGTGGCCCACGACGTGAGGTACTTGATCTTCGTGTCATAAGTCATAAGGGTCAAACTTGAGATTGTCACGTGCCATGCTGCGGCTGTCCATGTGCTTAGATGCTGATGTTTCGCCTTGCTCAGAAAATGTCACAGGATCAGGGTGCGTGATGAAATTTCGCTTCTTAGCAGATTCGAACAACGATTCCATCTGCCAATCTCCAACATTCAAGGGTTTGAAGTCCTCGACTGGATCTCCGCCCCTGTCGTCGCTTATCCGCAGGCCCCTGTGTCGAGATCCGGGAACAGTAGCCGCGACGGCAGGCGGCGGCGGTGGAGGTGGCATGGGTGCAATTGCCCTCGGTGCATGAGCCAGTGGCGGCATTGCGGGCATCCGAGCGCGAGGGGATGCTGGCTGCGATGCTGACGGTGGCCTGGGAGTCAACGCGGCAACCGCAGATGGATCACTCTCCGCCTTGCGCTTTGGAGTTGGAGTCTCTCGCGCCCGTTTGGCGTCGGGCTTAGTCTCCGCGGGGCGGCTAGGCCCTGCCGTGGCCGTAGGTTCATCGCCATCGTAATCACGAACAACAAAGTCATCCCTGGCGGCTTCCGCTTGGAGCCTGCCTGCCTCCTTGAACTCAGCAGCCTGTCTGACGACGCGCGTGCGATCAACTGGAGCGCGATTATCCTCAGCACAACTGCGCGAATGGAACAGCAGCTCTCGGCCCTTGCATCG
>CAUYUJ010018273.1:112485-167485 GCA_963575745.1 Prorocentrum cordatum | reverse complement strand
ACTCATGGAGCTTTCCCATCCACACGGCAGCGTCCTCCGCCCTACGCTCGCAAGCCTCCACAAAGACTTCCTGCTCCAGAGGCATATCCCAAAGCCGAGCCCCTTTTTTCGCCCACTCATCCGCGAGGCGATTACCGCGAAGCTTACACAAATCTCCCAAAGACGTGGCGTGGCTTGACCTTTACGACAGATGCGGAAGAACCTACCTTGTCCCACCAAAGCTTCCCGCCCATTCCGAAGATCCAGAGCTTGGCCAAATCCGTGGCGCAGCTCACGGAGCCGGCGCAATCGCTGAACACTTCGAGCGGCATCCCAGAATCTCCTTCAGACGGAGGCTTTGAAAAACGAGCAAGCATGTGAAACGCGTAATCCTCCCCGTCCCGCGCCCACTGCTCAGGGCCCCAAGCCCTCGGAACCACACCCTACATACAGGCCACAAAATTGCCCGCCTGATCTACTTGCACCGCAGCCCAGCCCGCACGTCTGTATGAACCGTGCTTGGTGCTGAAGGCCGATCCGTCCACAAAGACGGGCCCCCCCAGAGCGACCCAGGATGGGCGCCAACAAACCTGACCCAGTGCTCCTCCGGAGCCTCTGGCCAGCCGAAACAAAGCTCAGGGGAAGGAAAAAGACAACGCGAAAAAAGCTCGGCCTCGTTAGCGCCCAACTTGCTCACGCGACAGGCAGCGACATAGAGCGATGTCGGCATGTTCGTGCGCCTGAGGCAGCGCGCGGGCAATCGACCCCCCTGTGAAAAAGAGTGCCTGGGCAGCCACATATAGTGCACAAATCAGACACTGACCGACCGTGACGGCGCAGACGCTCCTGAGGCCAATGGGTCCCCGAAAGCAGGCTGCGAACCAGGTTCCTACCATGCCCGCTGGGCCCACAACTTGATTTCCCGAAGATAACCTCAGCAGTTATATTTATTGATGGACCGAACATCGTTGGCAGCCGCTGCCATGGACTTCGCAGCTGCCACCGCCCCACCAGGAGAGAAAAACTTGAGGTTTACCACCTCTCCGTCGGGCCCGATGAGCTCCGTGGCTGGCCTCGTGCTGGCTCCCACTTTGGCAAGAACGAGGTGGAGGACCTGTGCAGGGTTAGTGCACTGACTCCATGGGTCTCTAGACTGCAGGATGCCACGAGACTGCTCCAGCACAGCATCGAAGACTGAGATGGAGGGAGGGGGGGGGGAGGTCTCGACACACATGGCCCAAGCATGGATGACCTCGTCAACGTCGACCACGGCGGGGGCCCTCCACAAGGCCATGTGCATCGAGCGCAGCCTGAGTCTTACGTTCGCGCCAGCAGGGGGCTGGCCTTCCGAACGTAGAGCGCCGACTCGCAGCCCGTGCAGCTCGTGATCAGCAAGCCCCGTGACGGCCGAGCCCCGAATCGCAGAGGCGGTTGGGGAGCCGTGGTGAATGCGCTCAACTGCCGCGCCAGCTCCCCGAAGGGCATGGGCGCGGGCGGCCGCGTCCCGCGCCTTGGCCAGGCGCTTGTCCTGCTCGACAACGGACCTCCTGTCACCGTCAGCGCCGTCGCCGCCGAGGCATCGCAGGCCTCGTCTCCGCTCGAGCTCGCTAGCCCAGGCGGATCCGAGGCGGACCGCGAGCTCGCTGTTGGCCGTGAGCCAGCTCGTCTTGCTCCAGTGGGCCATCAATTTACGGGCATGCAGGCTTTCCACCAAGAAAGCCAGGGCGGCGGGCAGCTGCGCGGCCACCAGATCCACAGTGCGGAGCGCCTGCAGCCGCTGGTCGTCCACCAGCGACTGCTCCCTCACCGAGGGGAAGCGCCGTGCCTGCTCCAGCAGGAGGGTTTGGACCATCAACTTCGCGAGCCCGAGGGCGTGGGAGCATCCTGCGGCAATCGTGCCCTTGTCGCGGATAGCGAGGCCGAGGGCGCCTGCGAACCTCGCGCGCCTCGGCAGACGGTAGGCGCAGCACTGCAACCTCAGTAGCGGCAGCGGGAAGTGCGTGGCCCGCGCCTCCCTCAGCAGGACGTCGTGTGAGACGTACTCGTAATAGTTTTAACGGTCTAGGGCCAGGTTGCCCGCCGCCATGTCGGCCTGCTGGGCGCGCAAGGCGGCCGGCAGGTTGCGGGCCTGCCCAGCGCGGTCGCACGTCCTGTCCGTGCCATCCTAGTGGAGGCTTCCCTCCAGCCTCCGTTCCCGCTCCGCGACAAGCGGCTCATGCATCCTCGACCGCAGCCGCGGCCAGATGCAATTGAGGATGATGGGCCTCGCTCCGCCCGCCGGCCCAGCCTTGAGCAATAACGCAACGAGCATTGGCCAAAACGAGCTCTCGTCGGGCGAAAGCTCCCGCTCCCTGTAGCTGGCAGCCAGCGCAGCGGCCAGGGTGTAACTGATCCCACCCCAGCCAGCCCTCTCACCGTGCCTGTTCACGGCTGCGTCCAGGTCGGCCACCTGCAGAGGCGGAAGGCTGGAGGCGTCGAATTCCTGCCCCGTCCAGTCCTGGGGATGCGCCTCATCTGCTCGGTCTGGGTTGTCCCGCAGCGGCCCCCGCTGTCTCGTGAGGTAGTCCATGGCCTCGTCCCCTCCGAGCGGGCGGGCCAGGCCCTGTTCGTTGTCGAGGGCCTCGATGACGGTGGGGCGCGCCTGCGCCGCCCGCGCGAATGCGAAGGCCCGCTGCCCCCCCGTGGCGGACGCCGCCTCCTTGGCACAGGACTGCCACTGGTCCCGCTGCTGATGCTGGCCCCGCCTCCGCAGCCTCAGAACGTGGTCGTCCATGGCCCGCGTGAGATATGACGAGGCGGAGGCCGAGTCGCCGCCTAGCACGTTCAGCAGCTTGTCCACGGACATGTTGGCCAGAGCCCCCGACTGCACCCACTGGCCGTCTTCGATGACGAGGGAGCTGATCACCTTCGGCTGCCAGTCGGGCGCCGAGTACCTCGGCCACCTCTTTCTGCGCATCGCGGTCAGCAGGGCGCGCGCGCGCTGGCAGGCCGCCAGCGGCCCAGCCCGGCAGCGGTACTCAGCAGGAGTTTGCGCCTTGAGCTGACTCTGCCACTCGGTGGCGGAGGGGGCCCGCTGCTCTCGGAGACCAAGGCGGCGGCCCTCCTTGCGATTGCCGCAGTTGTGCAGGCAAGAGATGTAACCTCTGGAACCAGGCCAGCGTCCCGGCATGGAGGTTGGCGGGGAGGCCGCCTGCCTCCCACGGCCACGCGCCGTCGCCGACCTCCAGCGGGGCCGGGTGCGTGGGCGGCTGCAGCACGATGGGGTGCGCCGCGGGGGGCGCCGCTCTCAATGCCTTGGCTTCCGCGTGGAGCCCATGGTGCCGCAGCATCATTGGCGCTTGCGTGCGGACGGCCGTCCCGTTCACGACGTCCACGCCGCGCGTGAATTTCCCAGAACGCGTGGCACCACGAAGAATTCTAGCACTCGCTCCCCGCAGGTGGGGCTGTCGAGCGCCACCGCGACGCCCTGGGCCAGACGAGCCCACTCCTGGGCCTGCGCGGGCTCCGGTTTCCAGTCACCTCCCACCGCCCATGGCCCTTTGAGGCCCGCGAGCCCCACCAAGAGCCTCTCGAGGTGAAGGCGGGTGAAGTAAAGCGGCGCTGCCAAGCCCGTTCTCGCAACCCCGACCTGAGACCGGCTTCGCGGCAGCGCCTCCTGCAGCGCGCCGAAGCCACCCAGCGGCAGCAACCGGGTGGGCGCGGCAACGCCTTTGGACGGCTGGTTCGCCTCGCCGCCTGTGGACTCCGCCCAGCCGAAGACTGAGTTCAGGCCGCCCTGCAAAGCCGAATTCCTGGCTGAGTCAACCGAGCGCGGCTCCTTGAGGCAGTGTTCCCGCGGCAGCACCGCGTGGGGCGCGGTGGGCGCGCCGACGCCGCCCCCGCTGCTCCCGCGCGGGATGCCCGGGGCCGCCGACGCCGCGCCTGCGGCCAGGCGCCCCGCCAGCAGGTCCTGGCCCGAAGGCCAGGCCGTCGCGTTCGCCGTGAGGACGTCGAGGTCAGTGACCCGCGGCGAGTTACTGCTCGCGACGCCAGTGCAGCTCGTGAGCCCCCGCGGGCGCAACGAAGATGTCACGACATTCGGCCCGCCAGTGCTCGCGATTGCCAGGCTTCTTGCCGGCGGTGAACAGCACGGCCTGCGCCCTCTTGACCTCTCCCCTGTCGGCCTCGCGGGAGAGGTCGAACTCCGAGGCCAGCCTCGTTGAACTTGCGTGCCAGCTCGGGGTCGTCGAGGTCGACGTCGAACCCGCCGCCGTCGACCGCCATGGCGGCGCCGTCGCCAGCCCCCGCGCCAGCAGCAGGAGCGGCAGAAGCAGCATCCTGATCATCGGCCTGCTTGGCCTCTGCCTCCGCGAGTTAGCTTCGGCACGATCGCCTGCCGCTGCTCGTGGGCGCTCGCGCGGAGCTGCCCGTCGAAGGCTGCCAGCACCGGCGTGGCCTCGAACTACGACTGCGTCTCGGACAGATGGTGGATGACAGCCGGCGCCTGGTCGGCGCCAGCCAGCCGAGGGTAGCGGCCGTCTTTCCCAGCGTTGGGACTGCCTCCGCGATCTCCTTATCTTTGACGATCTGCTTAAGTTCCTAAAGGGACGCTTGATGCCGAACCAGTGGCGACTCCTCGTCCCGCAGCGCCTTGGCCGCCGCATCTGCGGCCTCACGCGCCTCGCGAACGCGTTCGGTGGTGTTGACCACCTGCTTCTCGCGCTTCCTGACCCGCTGGAGGAGATCCTGAAGCGTCTTGGAGCGGAGGTCGGCGCGCTTCTCCTCCTCCTCCTCGGCCTGCGCCCTGCCCATCTTGAGGGTGATGGCCCGCTGCTGTGCCTCGGAGAGCCCGAGCAGCGGGTCGCCCAGGAACGCCTGCCGGAGCTACTGCTGCACCGCCTTCCTGGCCGCCATTGAGGTACGTCCCACGCGGGCCACTTCAGTACCTCGCCGCCCCCTGGGGTGCGCAACTGTTGCCACTTTCGCGGGCTCCTGGGATGCCCAGCGGAGGTGCGTCCCACGCGGAACACCTCGGAACCTCGCCGCCCGCTGGGCCTCCCCCTGGGGGGTTTGCGATCTGCACAACTGCTGCCGCTTTCGTGGGCTCCTGGCAGGCCCAGCGGGGGTTCGTCCCACGCGGACCACCTCGGTACCTCGCCGCCCCCTGGGGGGCTTGCGGTCCGCGCAACTGTCGCCACTTTCGTGGGCTCCTGGGAGGCCCAGCGGAGGTACGTCCCACGCGGGCCACCTCAGTACCTCGCCGCCCCCTGGGGGGTCTGCGATCTGCGCAACTGTCGCCGCTTTCGTGGGCTCCCAGGAGGCCCAGCGGAGGTGCGTCCCACTCGGGCCACCTCGGTACCTCGCCGCCCCCTGGGCCTCCCCCTGGGGGGTTTGCGATCTGCGCAACTGCTGCCACTTTCGTGGGCTCCTGGGAGGCCCAGCGGGGGTTCGTCCCACGCGGACCACTTCGGTACCTCGCCGCCCCCTGGGGGGCTTGCGGTCTGCGCAACTGTCGCCACTTTCGTGGGCTCCTGGGAGGCCCAGCAGAGGTACGTCCCACGCGGACCACCTCAGTACCTCGCCGCCCCCTGGGGGGCTTGCGATCTGCGCAACTGTCGCCACTTTCGCGGGTTCCTGGGAGGCCCAGCGGAGGTGCGTCCCACGCGGACCATCTCGGTACCTCGCCAACCCCTTGGGGGGCTTGCGATCTGCGCAACTGTCGCCACTTTCGTGGGCTCTTGGGAGGCCCAGTGGAGGTGCGTCCCACGCGGACCACCTCAGTACCTCGCCGCCCCCTGGGTGTGTTTGCGGTCTGCGCAACTGTCGCCAGTTTCGTGGGCTCCTGGGAGGCACAGCGGAGGTACGTCCCACGCGGACCACCTCGGTACCTCGCCGCCCCCTGGGGGGTTTGCGATCTGCGCAACTGTCGCCACTTTCGTGGGCTCCTGGGAGGCCCGACGGAGGTGCGTCCCACGCGGGCCACCTCGGTACCTCGCCGCCCCCTGGGGGGCTTGCGATCTGCGCAACTGTCGCCACTTTCGTGGGCTCCTGGGAGTCCCAGCGGAGGTGCGTCCTACGCGGACCACCTCGGTACCTCGCCGCCCCTTGGGGGGTTTGCGGTCTGCGCAACTGTCGCCACTTTCGTGGGCTCCTGGGAGGCCCAGCGGAGGTGCGTCCCACGCGGACCATCTCGGTACCTCGCCAACCCCTGGGGGGCTTGCGATCTGCGCAACTGTCGCCACTTTCGTGGGCTCTTGGGAGGCCCAGTGGAGGTACGTCCCACGCGGACCACCTCAGTACCTCGCCGCCCCCTGGGTGTGTTTGCGGTCTGCGCAACTGTCGCCACTTTCGTGGGCTCCTGGGAGGCCCAGCGGAGGTACGTCCCACGCGGACCACCTCGGTACCTCGCCGCCCCCTGGGGGGTTTGCGATCTGCGCAACTGTCGCCACTTTCGTGGGCTCCTGGGAGGCCCGGCGGAGGTGCGTCCCACGCGGGCCACCTCGGTACCTCGCCGCCCCCTGGGGGGCTTGCGATCTGCGCAACTGTCGCCACTTTCGTGGGCTCCTGGGAGTCCCAGCGGAGGTGCGTCCTACGCGGACCACCTCGGTACCTCGCCGCCCCTTGGGGGGTTTGCGATCTGCGCAACTGTCGCCACTTTCGTGGGCTCCTGGGAGGCCCAGCGGAGGTGCGTCCCACTCGGGCCACCTCGGTGCCTCACCGCCCTCTGGGTGGCTTGCGATCTGCGCAACTGTCGCCACTTTCGTGGGCTCCTGGGAGGCCCAGCGGAGGTGCGTCCCACGCGGACCACCTCGGTACCTCGCCGGCCCTTGGGTGGCTTGCGATCTGCGCAACTGTCGCCACTTTCGTGGGCTCCTGGAAGGCCCAGCGGCGGTGCGTCCCACGCGGACCACCTCGCGACCTCGCCGCCCCCTTGGGGGTTTACGATCTGCGCAACTGTCGCCACTTTCGTGGGCTCCTGGGAGGCCCTTTTGTGTACACTTTTTGGGCGCGTTTCTTTCAACGCCCCTGTGTTCCATTGTGTATATTTTCCGGGCCTTTGCTTGCTGCGCTCTTCTGACATCACTGCTGGGCGCTCTTCTTGCGCCCTGCGGGTCCTTCTGAATGCCAGTCAGCACTGGGTGGTCCTGAGTATAATCGCCAAATGTATAGAAAGGGTTTGTTACGTCACATGATAAGTTGCGGTGTTTTTTTTTGTTTTTTTGGGGGGGGAGGTGGGGTGTGGGGTGCCCCCTAGGGCATGCTAAGGCCAACTCGGCCCCGACATGCAATGCCATCTCCTGCTAGGCATTGGTAAAGCGTGCCACGCCATTGTAAGCCTTGCGAAGCCCTGCGGCGCTCGCTTACGCCTTGCCCCGCCCTTCTACGCTCGGATCTGCCATGCTAACCCATGCCCTGCTCTTGCAGGCCCTGATCGGCCTTGCTGGACCCTTTTAAGCCATGGGGAACTCAGCGCTGCCAATCCACTGCTAATGCTTGGTGAGCAATGTCAGGCTAAGCCCTGGCTCTGGTACGCCCTGCTACGCTATGCTGAACTATGCCTGGCCCAGCCATGGCCTGCAACGCCCTCTTCGGGTCTGCTGAGCCATGGTAAGCTTTGCCAAGCTCCGCCATGCCCTGTTGTGTTCAGCCAGGCATTCTCTACCACTGCTAAGCCTTGCTCAATATTGCGTTGCCCTGTGAAGGCTTGCGACGCACTGCTAAGCCTGGCGCATCCCTGCGGGGGCCTGCTACGCTCTGCAGGGCCATGCCCATCTCTACTGAGCCAGCCTTTGCTGTGCTAGACACTGCTAAACTCTGCTCGGCCCTGATCAGCCCTGCTGGGCTCTGATAGGCCACGATCGGTCATGTCAGGCCCTGGTTGGTCATGAGATGGCGTGCGATGCTACGATCTGCCCTGCTACGTCCTGCGAAACCCTGGTTGGCAATGCTAACTCCTGCGGGGGGTTGCTAAGATGTGCTAAGCCTTGTACGGTTTGTTAGTCAGTGTTCGGCTCTGCTCAGTCCTGCTGTGCCCTGGCACGTCCTGCGAAGCACTGCTGAAGTTTACTAAGCTTCTTGGGCCCTGCAAAGCCCTGCTAGGCCTTGCAGAGCCCTGCTGGGCCTTGCTGGGTTCTGACCAGACTTGGTGCGACATGAGTAGCCCTGCCCAGCCATGCGAGGCCCTGCTAAGCTCTGCCATGCCCATATGTGATCTGTTAAGTCTTGGTCTGGCCTGCCAAGCCCTTCTCGGCTTTGTCGAGCATTGCCAGGCCGTGCTAGGCTCTTCTAGGCATTGCTAAGTTTCCCTGGCCCTGCGAAGCCCTCTTGCTGAGCCTTGCTAGGTCCTGACAAGCCTTGGCCGTAGCCAGGCTCAGCCATGCTCAGCCCGTCTAAGGTCTGCCAGACCCAGGTGTACCCTGCTAATCACGGATCGGGCATGCCAAGCCGTGCTCGGCTCTGTAGAGCCTGGCTAAGCCGTGCCAGGATCTGTTGGGGACTGCTAGGCCTTGCTAACTTCTGACATGTCTTGTCAGGCCCGGCGAAGCCCTGCTGAGCCTTAGGTTCTGACACGCCCCGCTGAGCCCTGCAACGCCTTGCGGACCGTTGTGAACTCTGCTAGGCATGGAAAGAAGCTATGTTGAATACTGCTACACAGTGGTCGGTCAGGCTAGGCCCTGTCAAGCCCTGATGAGCCTTGCCAGCCTTTGCACAGCTCTGCTACTATTTGTATGCCCTGCTTCAACGCGATAGAGCTCAGCCCTTGCAGGCTTTGTTAGGCCGTGCTAAGGCTTGCGAAGACCTGCCATGGCATGGTAAGCCCTTCTGAGCCATTCTACAGTATGCTACATCCTGCGCAGTTATGGTAAGTACTGCTTGGCTCTGATAGCTTCCGCAAAATCCTGCTATGGCCCGCCGGGCACTGCGAAGCTTAACGAGCACTTGCTAAGCCCTGCTAGGTCCTCCTAGGCCATCGTTTGCGCTCGCCCCGATACGGTTTGTTTTGCGGCGATAATCCACTGCCCTGCTTGGCCTCGCTAAGCAAGGCTAAGACTTGCCAAGCCCCGATAAGCTCTGATCAGCAGTGCCAAGGCCTGCTAAGACTTGCTGGCTCTTGATCGGGCTTGCTAAGCCCTGCTCGCCCCTCGTGAGCACGGTTGGTCCCTGCCAATCTTGCCAGTCCTTGCTAGGCCCTGCCAGGCATGCACGTTTCAGGCTTGCGCGTCCCAGGTATGCAGTCCATGCTCGCCAAAGAGGAAGCAAAGGGATACATAGAGAGAAAGAGAGAGAGAGAGAGAGAGAGAGAGGAAGAGAGCGATACCTACCTACCTACCTACCTACCTCTACCTACCTATCTACCTACCTACCTACCTACCTACCTACATCCATACATACATACATACATACATGCATGCATGCATACATACATACATACATACGCATACATAAACACATGCATACACACATACATACACATACACACATATATGTACACATGCACACACACATACATACATACATACATACATACATCCATCCATCCATACATACATACATACATCCATACACACACATACATACATACATACATACATACACATATACATTCATCCATCCACACATACATGCATGCATCCATCCATCCATCCATCCATCCACACACATACATACATACATACATACATAAATACATACACACATACATACATACATACATACATACATACATACATATATACGTACACATATACATACATACATACATACATACATGCATGCATGCATACATACATACATACATACATACACACATCCATACATACATACACACATACACACATACATACATACATACATACATGCATGCATGCATGCATGCATACATACATACATACATATATGCATACATACAGTTATATAAATGTATATTTAATGAGCAAACTTACTAGAGTGATAATGGTGGAGAGGAGGGGTGGAAGCTCGTATTTGTTATTGGAATTCCGAGGGACTGCACAATATCCCCGCTGTTCGCCTCTTCCGCCTCCTCCTCCTCCTCCTTCTCCGCCACCTCCCTCCCTCCTTCCTACCCCTCATTCCCTCCCTAGGATCGGTGGCCACCAGGGTCAGGCGTGTGAGGGCGCGGTTAACGTCAGCACTGTACACCCCCACGGCCTGCGGGCAACGGCCCCTGACACAGGCCGGGGGGGGGCAAGGAAAATTCAGGACAATCAGGAACGGGGAGGAGGGAGGAGGGGACGGTCGCACAGAAGGCGCCTCGGCAAGGGCTTCCCGGCAGGGGAAGGGGAAGGAGGGGGAATGGAGAGGGGGGCGGGGGGCGGCGGCGTTCGTCGGCGTGGTGGTGGTGGTCATGCTGGTGGTGGTCGTGGTGGTCGTGGTGGTCGTGCTGGTGGTGGTCGTCGTGGTGGTCGTGATGGTGGTGGTCGTGGTGGCTGGTAGGTGTGGTGGGTATGCTGGTGGTGGCTGGTACGTGTGGTCGGTCTGCTGGTGGTGGTCGTGGTGGCTGTTAGGTGTGGCCCCCGCGTGGCGGTGGTGGTGGTGGCCGCAGTGGTTGGTGGTAGCCGCCGTTGTCCTGGTCGTAGTGCTTTTGTTTGTCGCAGCGGCTGTCGTGCTGGCGCTGGTCGTTGTCGTGGGGGCCATGGGGCTTAGCGCCCGAGCGCGCTCAGCAGCATCTCAGCATTTCCACTTTGGAGGGTCGTGCTGATCTGCCGCCAGAGGCCACCCAGCAGCTCGGAGCGGTTGGTGTGGTCTAAACCGGCTCCGGTAATGCGGACAAAATTGGCTGCTTCGTCGCTGGGCCGGCCCCCTGTCTCGAAGACAAAAGGGACCAGTTCTCCTCCCGTGCGGAGGGTAGCGCTCGCGCTTCTGTTCCACCGCCTGCGCGGCCGCCAGCCCGTCTCTCCCGGCCCGGGCACCCCTGCGTGGAGCGTAGGTTGAGTGTACGCAGGTGATGCTCCAGTTGATGAAGATCTGGCGGCCGCTGGCCGGGTCGCTAGTGGAAAGGTCGAGCACTGCCTGTTGGAGCTCACCCGTGCGGGGGTGGCGGCGGTCCCAGGCTGGGACGGCCTGCTCCGTGGGCGCCGCGAAGCCAGTGAGTTCCTTGTGCTTCGCGGAGTGCCAGTCGCGGCATCCTTCGCTCCCTCCCTCTCTCCCTCTCTCACTCCCCCCCTCCACAATTACTCAATATGAATACTACTCTCCCTCTTCCCCTGATGGAGTGCTGGGAGTAGCCGACCCCCCCCGCGTATTGTTTTTTTACACACAGGATTCCCGGGAGTTGGGTTTTCGCCTGCGTTTTTTTTTCAAAATGCTGCTCTCGCTGAGGCGCTGGCCTCATTTCTGCTCCCGAATCGTTCCGAATCGTGCTCCCGCTGCAGCGTGGGCCTCATTTTCGGATCGGTGTTTTGCCTCCGTCGTTCAGGATGGCGTTCTCGCCCCAGCGCGGGCCTCTTTCTCGCGCGCCCATCCGCCCGCCACCACCGCGCCGCACCACGCCCCGCCCCGCCGCACGCACACCCACCGCCACTTCCACCCACCAACGCACGCACGCACGCACGCGCACCACCACCGCGCACCGCCACCACCACCGCACTACCCCACCCACCACCACCACGCTACACCGCGTCACACCACATCACACGCGCGCACACATAGACACACACGCACGCACGCACGCACACACATACACACGCACACACACACGCACACACACAGACACACACACACACACACACCACCGCCACCACCACCACCGCCATCACGCACGTACGCACCTGGCCCACCACCAAACCACCAAGACGCCACACCACGTCACACCACAGCACACGCGCACACACGCACACACACACATACACACACACCACCACCAACAACCACACAACCACGCACACACGCACGCACGCACGCGCACCACCACCCACTACGCACACGCGCGCGGAGCCACAGGTCCGCTACGACACGCGTCCGCGGATAGAGAAAATCAGCGCCATGGTAAGGGATGGGAGGGAGGGGTAGGATGTCAGATGTTGACGCGAGCGCACCTAACTTGCCCCTCCCCCCCTCCCTCCCTCCCTCCCTCCCTCCCTCCCTCCCTCCTCCCTTCTCCTCCCTCCTCCCCCCTCCTCCCTCCTCCCTCCTCCCTCCTCTCTCCTCCTTCTTCCCTCCCTCCTCCCTTTCTTCTCCCTCCCTTCTCCCTCTTTTCTCCTCGCTTCCTCTTGGGGCCGTGCTGCCCCCCCAGGCTGTCAGAGTCGTGTACCATGCTTCCGTGGATGGCCGATTCGATCCGATCCGATCCAATCCCTCGTTCCCCCTGCCGCCAGCGGCAGACGGCGCCCAGAGAGGTGCTCGAGACCGCGCCCGGCCGCGGGAGGATGACGGCGCCTTCGCCGGAGCGGCGACGGGCTCGGAGCAGAGCCAGGAGTTCAGTAGGCGCTTTCGCGGGCGAGGAGGGTGGAGGTGAGAGAGGGGGAGGGAGGGAGGGAGGGGGGGAGGGAGGGAGGATGAGGGAGGAGGGAGGGGGGAGCCTCCAGACGCGCACACTGCAGTGGGGTGCGGCAGGTGTGAAAAGCACGTAGCATTCTCGTGCGAGCATTGGTGCAGTGTAGTTGCAGGGAGTTGCAATTGCAGTGGTCAGTGCAGGAGTCCAGTCAGAGGAGGGAGGGGGGAGGGAGGAGGGAAAAGGGAAGGATGAGTGGATGGAGGGAGGGATGGAAGGAGGAGAGGGGAAGGACGAGGGAGGAGGGACGGAGGAGGGAGGGAGGAAGGGAGGGAGGGAGGGAAGGAGCAGGCAGGGAGGGACCAGGGAGGGACCAGGGAGGGATAATGAGGGAGGAGGGAGGGAGGAGGAGGGAGGAGGGGAGGAGGAGGAGGAGGAGGAGGAGGAGGAGGAGGAGGGAGGAGGAGGAGGAGGACTATGTTTCGGACTATGTTATTCTGGACGGCCCCCGGGGGGTCCCCGAGGGGCCGGGCGACCCCCCAGCGCGGGAAAACATCCGCCCCCTGGGCCTTCGGGTCCCGCGCCTTGGGGAGGCGCCGCTGCCCCAGGGGGGGCCTTTTACGTGGGAGCGCGGCGCCCCCGTCCGCCATGGGGTGTGGGATGGGCGCGCGCGGCCCCCCCGCAACGCCCTAGCCGCGGGCCTGCCTGGCCGCAACGGGGTGCGCCCCCTCCCCAGTGCACCCTCCCCCACCCCGAGCCCCCCACGCGAAGATGAGCGCGGGGGGATGACGAGCGGGGGGGGCGACCTTCCTCCGCGGCTCCGTCACAGCGCACCCGTCCGCGCCCCGCGTGGGCGAGTTCGGCCGGAACTCGGCCACGCGCCGCGCGGGCGGCGGCACCCCAGCGGCCCTCCCCCGAGTCCCCCACGAGATGAAAGTACCTTGTGACGTACCCGACCCTTTCTTTACATGTGGCGATTCTACTCAGGACCACCCAGTGCTGACTGGCATTCTGAAGGACCCGCAGTGCGCAAGAAGAGCACCCAGCAGTGATTTCAAAAGAGCGCAGCAAGAAGAGGAACGGCAAATATACATAATGGAAACACAGGGGCGTTGAAAGAAACGCGCCCAAAAAGTGAACACAAAAGGGCGCGGCGGCGAGGGTTAAAACAGAACATCAGTTTAACTCAGCAACGCGTTGCGCTGAGCGGGGCAAATGCATGAGGTGCATGACGGGGGTGGAGACCCATCCAGAAGTGGAGACAGAAGGGCGCGGCAGCGAACCCAAAGAGAAGCACCCAACAGTGGAATCAAAAGGTCGCGGTCGCGAGAATAGTCTAAACAGTCTTTGAGCTTTCTTGAGTCTCTTTTGGGCCGTCTAGTTCGCAAGCTCCCTCGACGTCTCCAGAGCGAGAGCCCCATTTTGAACAGAGCGATGTCCAGAGCGAGAGCCCCATTTCGCTAGTTTCGAGGATGTCTAGAGCGGGAGCCCCATTTTGAACAGAAGACGTCTTAACGCAGCTCGTCCGACATCACACTTTGTGGCGACAGTTGCGCAGATCGCAAGCCCCCCAGGGGGCGGCGAGGTACCGATGTGGTCCGCGTATGACGTACCTCCGCTGGGCCTCCCAGGAGCCCTACGAAAGTGGCGACAGTTGCGCAGATCGCAAGCCCCCCAGGGGGCGGCGAGGTCCCGAGGTGGTCCGCGTGGGACGTACCTCCGCTGGGCCTCCCAGGAGCCCACGAACGCCTCGCGCCCCCCAGGGGGGGCGAGGTCCCGAGGTGATCCGCGACCTCCGCTGGGCCTCCCAAGCCCACGAAAGTGGCGACAGTTGCGCAGATCGCAAGCCCCCCAGGGGGCGGCGAGGTCCCGAGGTGGTCCGCGTATGACGTACCTCCGCTGGGCCTCCCAGGAGCCCACGAAAGTGGCGACAGTTGCGCAGATCGCAAGCCCCCCAGGGGGCGGCGAGGTCCCGAGTCGGTCCGCGTATGACGTACCTCCGCTGGGCCTCCCAGGAGCCCTACGAAAGTGGCGACGGTTGCGCAGATCGCAAGCCCCCCAGGGGGCGGCGAGGTCCCGAGGTGGCCCGCGTGGGACGTAGGTGATCCGCGTCGTACCTCCGCTGGGCCTCCCAGGAGCCCACGACAGTAGCGACAGTTGCGCAGATCGCAAGCCCCCCATGGGGCGGCGAGGTCCCGAGGTGGTCCGCGTATGACGTACCTCCGCTGAGCCTCCCAGGAGCCCACGAACGTGGCGACAGTTGCACAGATCGCAAGCCCCCCAGGGGGCGGCGAGGTCCTGAGTCGGTCCGCGTGGGGCGTACCTCCGCTGGGCATCCCAGGAGCCCACGACCGTGGCGACAGTTGTGCAGATCGCAAGCCCCCCAGGGGGCGGCGAGGTCCTGAGTCGGTCCGCGTGGGACGTACCTCCGCTGGGCCTCCCATGAGCCCACGAAATGGACGACACTTGCGCAGATCTCAAGCCCCCCAGGGGGCGGCGAGGTCCCGAGGTGATCCGCGTGGGGCGTACCTCCGCTTGGCCTCCCAGGAGCCCACGAATGTGGCGACAGTTGCACAGGTGGCAAGCCCCCCAGGGGGCGGCGGGGTCCCGAGTCGGTCCGCGTGGGACGTACCTCCGCTGGGCCTCCCAGGAGCCCACGAAAGTGGCGACAGCTGCGCAGATCGCAAGCCACCCAGGGGGCGGCGAGTTACCGATGTGGTCCGCGTGGGACGCACCTCCGCTGGGCCTCCCAGGAGCCCACGGAAGTGGCGGCAGTTGCGCAGATCGCACCCCCCCCAGGGAGCGGTGAGGTCTCGAGGTGGTCCGCGTGGGACGTGCCTCCGCTGGGCCTCCCAGGAGCCCACGAACGTGGCGACAGTTGCACAGATCGCAGCCCCCCAGGGGCGGCGAGGTCTCGAGGTGTGAAAGGAACCCGTCTCATACCCTCATCTCTACTCCTCGCTCGCCCTTTTGCTTGCCTTATCGGCTCAGGTACTGGAAGAGACCAGGACGCTGGTGACACAGGAGGACATCTCCTTATCTTTCCCCCCTTCCTCTACCTACGGATCGGGGGGTTCTGTGCCTTTGTATTCTCACCCCATGCGCAGGTCATCAGCTCTTAAAGCTCACCATTCACCGAACCCCGCGTCGCGATCTCGCACGCAGTCGCGATGGGTCCGCCGCGGCGGCTCCGCCGTAAGGGGTCCGCCGCGGCTCCGCGTGCGAGCTCTCCGACGGCGCGTGGGCTCAGTGAAGTTGTGGAGAGCCTTGGAGGTGACCGTGCGGGTGTCCCCGATGCCCCCCCCCCCAGCTCCGACGGCCCCGAGGCGCGTCTCGCGGCGGAACTTCGTCGCATCGATGTCCAAGGGGGGGCAGGAGGAGGATCAGGAACAGGCGTAGGAGGAGTTAGTACCAGCACGCCCACCTTCGATCCTATATCTCCTCTGCCCTTCGTCGGGAGCAGTCCCTACTGCGTCGGGCGCAAGCCCCGCTGGTCTCGTTACTCCTGGGCGCTTCCGCGCATCCCGCCGGTGGAACAGTGGCGCTGGCCCAGCCAGTCCAGCCGCCGTCCCCGCGTCGGCGCGCGTGACATCATTCGAGGAGCTCGGAAGACCAGTGGCGGCGCAGCCGCAGACGCAGGACCCCAAGGTATCATCATCTCATCAGACACCGCACGCGTACGGCCCTAGCCGCAGCTCGTCTCAGCGCAACCGTCGCGGGGCCGCGGGCCCCTACGACGAGCGCAGGTCGAGCTCGCGTGCGGCCTTTCAGAGGCTGCGCACTCCTCGCGAGAGAGTGCCACAGGGGGCTGACGCCCCACACCTCTTTCTCTCAGACGACCTGCCGGCGGCGACGCCCGCTGCAGGCGACCTCCCTGAGCTTCGAGACCAGGTTGAGACCTTCGTGTCCAGGCAGTACTCTGGACTAATGCAGAGTGTTCAGACGAACGCTGCACAGTTTGCTGCGCTTCGCCAAGAGTTTGACGGCGCCTTAGCGATCATCGATTCGAGGATCGCCGAATATCGCCGAATCCTAGGTGAGTTGCAGTATCAGGTTGACCGTAAAGTGTCACACTCAGGTGAACGGTCCGCGACGGTCGACCACCTGCGCGACTACCTTGCGCGGATGGAGCAGCAGCTTGTCGTCGCCCGCGACACGGGCGTGTCCGCGGTCAGGATCTTGCACGACGAGATCCACGATCAGCTGCGCTATCGACCTCCTCCGACCGAGGCGCATGACCTCGGCGACGTCCAGTTCCGGATCAATGATCTTCAATCGCACGTGGAACATACTACGGCTACGCTTCGCGCTGAAGCAAGTGCTAACTCTTCGACCTTGCTCGGAGTGTTGCAGAATACTGAAAGAATCCTCGTTCAACGGCTTGATGCGACCAGCGCTGTTGTGCAGCCCCTCGCTGACCGAATCTCTGTGATCGAGCAGCGTTTACCTGGAGTACAGGACGCCCTGGCAGAGTTGCGTGTTGGACGAGCCCAGACTGGCCAGCTGGAATCTCCTCCTTCGGTTTACGATTTTGCCCCCTTCACTGACAGGTTGCAGGAAATTAGGACGGCGGCGGACCGCGCGGAGTTTGAGCTCTCCCAGGCCCTTCGGGACAGAGATGCTGAAAAAAGGTACGCGTTGAGAAGTTCCTCGCGCGCTTGGAAAGTGAGATGGAGGCACGCAACGTCCGTCTCCGAGCATGCGAGCAGAGACCTCATCGGTATTCCCAGCGCTCTCGGGACACTGACGAGGAGGTAAGCTCGTCGAAGCACGATCTACGCTCCGTACGCCAACAAGTTGACCAAATGCACGGGGACATGACAAACTGGACGTCTCTACTGACCGACCACACTGATTATACTACGCTTCTCACACCACCACCGCCAGGCCAGCACAGGCCGACGGCGACGCCCGCTGAAGCACCGCGCGCTTCTGCCGGACAACCAAGACGTACGTCACCAGGAGCAGCCTCAGCGGCAGGCTCTGCGCAGACACGACACGTGTCTCCCGTGCGCGCAGACCCAGTTTATGACGGCGTACCGTTACCCTCGCAGCCACTGTCTATAATTTCGGTTGCCACTGCCACTCCTATCAAGGAGTCTGACACCGTGCGTGTACCCTTCTTGCCTAAGATCACTCAGCTGCTCGACTGGCAGCAAAAGGTCAGGAAGAACTTCGGCGCCGCTTCAGGGCGTCCCTCTAAAGCATGCGCCGTTCTCTGCGTAGCCGAACAACCTGAATGTGCCTTTGAGGACTTACAAGGCAGCGGTGACTTTGAGAGCATTGGACTGCAAGCTGGCATCTGCTCTCAGTGACATCTTGTCCTCTGACTTGCGCTTCGAGATCAAGCTCGTCGAAACCAAAGAGCACAGAGCAGGCCGCATGTTGAAAGGTCGCCAGATCTACTGGCACATTCTGCAGTCCTACAAGGTGACCGAAGTTGACGATGACCTGCGCGATTTTGAGCGCCTCAATGAGTTGAGGATGAGAGATGAAGATCTCCAACGTTTCATCACGGAATGGGACGCTCTCCTGTTGGGCTGCCGTGAGGCACCCGACCCCAAGATTCTCGAGTCTTTGTTCCGGACCCAGATTCGCAGGCACCCTTGAAAGACACAGGACATGTACGAATGCCAGAGGATGAAACAAAGCGACCCGAATCGTACCTACGAGTGGCGTCGTCAACGAGTTCTTGATGTTCTGGAGATGAAGCAACTCGAGAAGAACCAGAACAAGCTACGGTACGAATCCGAGAATCGCTCTCAGGTGAACATCTGCGCTGCATGGAAGAAAGGCAACTGCCAGAACGGGGATCGTTGCAAGGCGTTGCGCACGTATCCCAAGGACAGCAGAGACGGCCGATCTTCCCGTGCTTCGCACGCCGGCGGCAACGCCCGCCGCAGTCCGTCGGCTCCTGCGGGTGCCAGACAAAAGCCAGGTGCGAAGCGCAGTTCCTGCGCGCGTGGCGACAGGTGCAACTTCCCGCACGTGGCGCAGTGCAGTTACTTCGTCCAGAACACGTGTCAAAAGGGTGACACATGCAGATGCGCCCACCTTGTTGCTGGTACGAAGACACCCGACAGGAGCCGCAGCCGCCCGCGGAATCCGAGTCAAGACAGCCGCGGCCGCCCACCATCACGCGGACCCGGAAGCAGTCGCTCTCCTCAGCGCGGGGGGTCGCGGAATGCGGGGGGCTCGCGTAACCGACGTGACTACAGACGCCATCCTGTCCAATAGTTGGCCCGCGCCACCACGACCGTTCTCGCTTATCCTCCCGGAGACATGATGACTCTCGAAGCCCTTCGAGAGGTCGGTGCGATCGATCATCTCGTTCATCATCCCGAGGCAGAGACGGCCGTGGCGGAGGTCGCGGCAGCCCGCGTGGCCGCAGCAGATCCCAGGGCAGCGACAGAGGGCGTGACCGACGCTCAACGAGCCGCAGTTCATCTCGTGGCTCTCCCAGGTATCGCGCACGTTCTCCAGCTGCTGGTCGCCGACCACGCCGCTACGACCGCAGTTGCGTCATCCGAGACAAGGCCCTCGTGGCCGTGACCAAGGCCAGGGACGCGTCTCCCAAGACACGACGTCAGGTACTTTTTGACGTAGACAACGTGGAGTACTTCCCGTACACCGTCTCCGGCAAGGCCATGCTCGACAAGTGGATCGACAAGCCGAACGAAGGCGGCATTGTCGACGTTCCAGACACGCTCCCACAATGGTGGTGGAATCAGAGCGCTGACGCTCTTCAATGTTGCCAACGGGAAGCTCAACTTTGGCATAGAGACCTGCAAGACTACCGACTCGCACTCGTGTCGGTGGCAACGCCCACTGCGATTCCGAGTTCACTCGATTTCGCTACGGAGTCGGTTGAGGCGATCCAGGAGTCGGTGGCGACACCTACTGCCGACCCACCGTGATCGATAGCCGCCCTGACACGCTCCTGGTTTCTCGACAGTTGCTTTGCGCATCACATTTGGGACAGGAACGAGCTTACGCATACCGAATCTGATCGCACTTCTATTCGCGAGGAACGCATTCTGGAAACGGCCAATGGTGACCGTGCCGTCACGAGCACTACGACATGCAACTACCAGAGGTAGGCGTGCAGAGCTCCGCTCTTGCCCTGCCTGACTGTCCGTCGTTACTTTCGGTGGGGCAACTGATAGAAGTTGATGGTTTCCGACAGCTTTGGGACCCCGACCTGGGCTACCTGCTCCAGGATCCGGGGGGCCAATGGAACAGGGTTCCCGTCAACAACCGAGTTCCAGAATTATGCCTCGACGATTTTGAAAAGATGCCACCACCACAACTGTGCACACCAACAGCACCACAACGTCGCAGGCGCAGACATTCTCCGTCACGCTGCCTTGACATATGCTGGCGCTGCAAGGACCCAGCGGAGTGTCCACCGCCGCTTGAACCACAGTTCCACCGCGAGAACTGCCCCAAGAGACGAGTCAAAGTTTCGTGCTGTGGCGTGATCATGTCCCAGCAGCAGTGTTTATCTCACTCATGCTGGGGGCCTACGGGCACCTGCGGGGGCATCCCAGGCAGTTTCCAGGCAGATCCTGTCGACCCGTTCGACACAGAGTACTTCGGAGCCTCATCCGACGTCGAGGTTCTGCCGGTGGCGATGCCTGCTGAGTCCGACTCCGATGGCGACCGCGTTCTTCCGAACCGTCAGATAAGCCCATCGACCCTATGCACTACATGACCCACAGCCCAGAGCACCCTGATTGTGAGGTCTGCTCTCGCACCATGGCACTATGGCGCAGAACGCCCCGTGCAGACGACAGCGCAAGCCGCATCCACCGGCAGCCCCCGCGGACGAGGACACCGCCTACGAGGCTTTCGTGCCGAAGAAGTTCGGGGGGGCGCTGACTGCCGACCACATTGTTCTGGCCAAAGACGATGCCGCTGATAAACGTGGCGACAAATGCGCCCTTGTCGTCCTCGACAGATACACCGGCATCATCATGGCATATCCAGCCGTACATAAGGACGCAGCTACTACGAAGGCATCCTTTCAGCAGTTCATCGCAGCAAACGACGAAGTGAAGCACGTCTACACGGATAACTCCGGTGAGCTCATGAAGGCGTGCCGTCAATTGGGATGGCGACATGACGCCAGTATTCTTCATCGTCGACAGACGAACGGACTGATCGAGCGCATTGTCAAGATCGTCATTCTGGGTACTCGAGCTGTGTTACACATGTCTGGATTGGGACACGAGTGGTGGAAGGAGGCCATGCAGGCCTTCTGCTGTGGACACAATTTCGTGCATTGCATCGCTTTGAGCGATGAACGCACAGACAAGACAGCACACGAAATTCGATTTGGTGAAAGTTTCCCCAGGCACTGCATTCCTTTCGGTGCTCGGATCTTTTGGAAATGCCTCAATCCCGAGTTCAATAATGGGACCGCGAAGTTCGAAGGTAATGCTCGGGAGGGGTTGTTCATGGGTTGCCATCTACACTCTGGTGGACGATGGTCTGGAACTTCTCTTGTCCTGGACAGGGCTACATGCGCCAAACACCCTGACGGCGACTTGTGTCATGTGCGCAGAGCCGAGGACATCATAATCCCGGGCGGCAAGTTCACCTTCCCGGTGAAAGACGGTACTCTTCGATGCCACAACCTTGAGGCACACGACGAGGTCACGGCAGCTACGTCCCGTCCCCTGGGCGAGACGCCGTTGCCCGACCTACCGCTCACCTACCCGGCAGAGTGGGGCGACCCTTCGCTCATGCCGCCGGACGCCAGTCCTGCTGCTGCTCCCCCATCAGCTTCAGAAGTCGCTGCGCCAGCGCCAGAGCCTGATTATTGGGAGAAGCGTGGCTACCGCATCATCCGGCACATCCGCACACCGCGGAAGAAGCTTTTCCGCCCGACGGACGACGTGATGAACATTCCTGTCCCCGTCGATCAGCTTGATGTCACAAGGGATTTCGAGACGACTTCTACCTTCGAGGGCGAGAGTGACTTCCGCGACGTTTGGGGCGGCGTTAGTGCCGCAGACCACGGTGAACTTAGTGAGCCGTGGACCGGCCTTATTCGGTTTTACGAGCTTCCCAATATGTTGCCTGACTGCAAGATGGTGGTCCGCGGTCGCGAGACACGCGTGCAGACTACGCGTCCCGGCCGCATCCTTGCCGAGCACTGGGAGACTATGTCCCGAGGCCGACAGAAGAGGGAGATCGCCTACGCAGAGGACATCAAGCGATCCCGCGAAGTGCGCGATCAGGCTGCCCTTCGTGTGTGGACACGACAGGACCCGCAAGCCAAAGTGTTTCGTACTACAGTGGCCGGTGGACCCGCGTGGAACACCGTGGAACGACGCATTGCTTATGATATGGATAGCGGAGCTGTCATTCGAGACGAGGACGTCAAGGGGGTGACGAACAAGCAGATCCTGTCCGCCAGAATTCCTGGTGGGCCACGTGACGTTACCACCGTATTGTGCTACCGCCAACTTTCAGCATCGCCTGCCGGAGTCGCTCGCTCTCTGGTATTGCTGGACAGCGAGGGCTACGACTTTGGGCACGTGAACCCGCTCAGCCGTGAGTTCAACCCGTCGGTAGCAATGCCCACTATGCCGCGTGGAACATCTTACACACAGGCGCACAGAGAAAGACTCCCTGCCTCACCATGGGCACGCCCGGCCCTCGTCACACGAAACCTGAACAAACGAGAAGTTGCTGCTGAGCCACGAGCACAAGAGGCCCTGCGAAAGGAATACGAACGTCTTGAAAAGAAACGAACTTGGATAATCGAAACCGTCACCGAAAGAGAAGACGTCGAAGCCGAGGCGATTCGTGCCGGGAAGAAAGTTCACTTCTTCAACATCTTGGAGCTTCCATCAGTGAACACGAGGAACTTCCCCCGGAATTACGCAAGTTCAAGGGCCGTGTGGTGGTTCAGGGCAACATTGACAAAGACGAAACTGGCTTAGCTGCCATTTTCGCTGACGCGGCGTCCAGTGCGTCACATATAGAGGCTTCGAAGCTTTGTGACGCTACCGCGTTAGTGCCAGATTACGGAGGCGAACAGAGTGACGCGCCAGGCGCATACACTCAAGCCTTACTGTACGGAGACGGCCGGATTGACCCTGTCGACACGTGGATCACGCTCCCCAAGTGGCGTCAGCCCGAATCCTGGGCTAAGCACGGGAACCCAGTGTGCCGACTCCGCTTGGCCCTATACGGACACCCCTTAGCAGGCGTCTTCTGGGGGCGCAAATGTCGTGCATGCCTGGGGAGCGTTGGCTTCGAGCCCATTGCCGGTTGGGAGTGCGTGTGGAAGCACGAGAGACTGGGCCTAATACTCTCCGTCTACGTGGGCGACTTCAGGCTCGTGGGCCCCGCCGCCAACCTCGAGGCCGGCTGGGGCCTGATCCGCTGGAGCGGCATCGAGCTCGATCCGCCTACTCCGTACTCTCAATATCTCGGCTGTGGACAACAGGCTTCTGACGTTCCACAGCGTCTTTGACAAGCGGATGGCTACCATTCGACCAATGCTGCCCAAACACAGCGAGAAAGATTATACATCGGCCAAATATGTTCGAGGTATACGACACGATATGCTTGGCTTTACTGATCAGTGCATAGAGCGCTACCTCGAGTGTGCCTCCAAGACTACCAAAAAGCTAGGCTCACGCCGAAAACGCTACGACTCCCCGAGGGCTTCGCGGTCTCGATCGCCTAGTCCCACTGGGTCGGTAGCGAAACCCACTGGCGTGCGGTCCCGATCGTCCAGCTCAGCTGGGTCGGTCGCGAGACCTACTGATGTGTCGAGTGCTACGACAGTAACTTACGGCGACCTTCCCGCCGCGGAGACACCCGGCATCGAGGACACTTCCTTCACCGAGTCCGATTACTCTGATGAGGGAGTCCTCGGCCAGGATGCGGCGAGCGTGTTGATGAAGATTTTCTACCTGGCACGATGTTGTCGGTTTGACCTACTGGATCCCGTGCGCATGCTAGCCAGAGAGATCACTAAGTGCAACACTGCGTGTGACAAACGCCTTCATCGGCTCATCTGCTACCTCAAGACGACTCGTACACGCTGTCTCCATGGATGGATCGGTGATGCCCCGGACCAGTTGTCCATCATGCTCTTCATTGATGCATCCTTCGCTGACTGCGTATCTACTTCGAAGTCCTCTACGGGCGTCTTCGCGGCTCTCGTTGGATCAAACGCGTTCTTCCCTATCAATGCCGTGTGCACGGAACAGACGGTCGTCTCGCACTCCTCCGCGGAGTTCGAGATCGTCGCCCTTGACTCTGCACTACGACTTGAGGGACTACCGCTGCTTTCCTTCTGGGAGGCCGTGGTGGTGTTTGCTAGAACCTGCAAGGAGAAGCATAGTTGCCTAGGTTGTTGGGGACGGGTCGCTACGACGGTCTGTTCCCCCCTGGCCGCCAAAAAGAAGCGGCGTAAAACACCGCCTCGCAAGGCGTCCCCTGCAAGGGGGTCTTCTCCTAGCCGGAGGCAACTCCCGCTGCAGTCGGAGACATTTACGACTCCTCAGAGGCGTACGATTTCCCGTGAAGGTACACTGCTACACGTGGACCCCGTGAGCCTGCCTCTGCATCTTCGGCACAGCGGCCCCACGCGCCATTGCCAGGGGCAACTCCAGCTGGCCGCTCTGCAGAGCCAACAGCACCCGCTTCTTCGGCGGACCCCTCTCCTGCAGCCGATACGTCCAGCGACGATGCCATCGTCCGTGCTCTGGTCAACACATATGACAGCATCAAAGGCAACCAGCAGGACAAGGATTGGCTTATCGCGATGGCGTGTTGCAGAGAGAAGCTGATGCCCGTCACGGCGGAGCTGAAGCAGAAGGATTGGAAATGTCGTCCTATCTTCACGGACGCGCGCATCGTCGACTTCGTTTTCGTGAAGAATTGGGGCAAGGTCACATGCTACCGCTACGACAACCACTACCCGAATGGCGTTCATCAGCGGAAAGTTCGCATGAACAAGGGGCACATGTACGGACCAGTCATCAATTATGGCGTCTTCGAGAAGTTGTTCGGCGTACAGGTACCCATGCTGCAGCACGGTCTGCGCTGGGTCAACACCTGGTACTGCGACAAGAACTTGCCGCTCAGAAGCGTCGTCTGCGGCTTGCCATTTCGCACAGACACGATTCATTTTGACTTTATGGATTTGGCCATGAAAGGTCCGTCGTCCTGCAGCTCCCTGATCGCCGATTACGCCCAGTATCGTGCGCATCCTTACTTCGGTACCCCTTCTCTTCAGCGGGTGCGTGTTCCAGCGTCGCCTCGAGACGCCGCTCCTCGGACTGCGCAGTCCACTGAGGAGCCGGTGGCAACGCCCGCTGACGACAACATGCAGGTCGACGAGGACACTCAGCAGCGCGCGACGCTTGATTTCAGCGCCTCCGCCGAGAGTTCGACCATCATCGTCGACCTTTCCGAGGTTACGGTCAGCGACGAGCAGAAGGCCGCAAACGAAGCTATGGAGGCTGAGATGGCGGCCGAGATCCATGCGGACCAAGACTCCGGCACCTCGCTCGCTGAGTGCATCGTCGACCCTCCAGAACGGGTCGCTGACCAGCCGGACTACCGCCCGGACGAGAGCAACAGCTGGACGGCCCGCTCAGATACGCATTTCGTGTACTATTGAACTTCGGCACCATTGATGGAGTCGCCGTTGTTCAAGCTCGAGCAAGGGGTCGAAATTCACGGCGGCCCCATTCGCGCCGTGCCGGACAAATTTGAGTCATGCTTGATCTTTCAGTTCCGTTTCGGGGCTGAGACCGACATGTACAATATTCGTTACGGCCACACTGCCACGTGTGCGCGCGATCTCCCCGTGTGTACCGCCGAGCATTTCTTCAATATGCTGCTTCAGTTCCTCGACTCCGAGTCTGTGCAGGGCACTGCGACGGGGATCTTCCAGTGGACCGCCAAGGTGTACCAGCACTTCTTGCTGGAGGGCATCCAAGAGCTGACCGAGTTTAACAAGGTCTCCATCAATGCTCATCATCCTGCCCTTCCTGCACTTCGCTCGTTTTATCAAACCTGCGAAAACCGACGTTGATCCCCAGGATTTCCTCCATGGGAAGAGCCGGTGGCAACACCTGCTGCGCCTGGCCAGGACGAGTCAGGCGCCACCGAGCCCGAAGCTCCCGTCGAGGTATTCCAGGACCCAGGCAGTGTTGCTTCGGCAGCGCTAGATCAGGAGACGATGGTTCAGGTCCTGGCACAGCAGCAGAAGCTTAACCGCAACGAGGGTGACAACGAGAATACCCTCCAGGCCGAGGCTACGCGCATTCGCGCGGAGTTGGCCAAGACTTACGGGAACTTAGAGGTTCAGATGACGGACCGACCGAATACGCAGGAGTGCCCGGTGATCGACTGTCGCTCTCTCAGATCGAGGGGATCGGTCGATCGGTCGCTTCTCGTGCCACCGCTGAGCTCAATCGAGATGCGATGAACATTCTTGGTCTTTCTCTCGCTTCTGAAGCCGGTGGGAACACCCGCTGGGGAACTCTTGGGGAACTCGTTTAAGGCGGAGCCCCTGAGTCGCTCCAGCAGGAGATCCCTCGCTGCAGCCATTGCAGAGGCTTCCTTACCCTGGACACCGTCGCCACAAACGGAACCCTGTGTGGCGTATGCTTGCACTATAGCTCGTCTGTAGGTGCCGCCGGGGCAGGCGGCGCAGAGGCCTCGGACCTCGCGTATCTGCAGGAGCTAAACGAGTGGATCACGACCAACCTGTCTCAGACCGAGGTGGACCGCTTCCTCGTGGAGGGCACGAAGATCTGCTTCGGGGACAACGTTCGGCAGAAACGGATCAGCGCAACAAGTTGAGGAGAATGGCAGGAGAGGTACAAACTGTGGTGCGAAGCGGGTTGTCCACCTGCCAGCGACTGCCGGCTTGTGGGCGAGCCCGACGACCATCGCACGTTGTGCCACCCCTACCAGAACGTCATTCAGCGCTTCCTCAACGAGTCTCGCTTTCACCACCAGATGACCGAAGCCCGAGAGGCTAGCGGCAAGAAGCCCTGGACAGTAGGACATGGGTTGGGCGTGCGATATCCATTCTCGCAGCTAGGCCCTTGGCCTCGCCGGTCGCAGGAACTGGTGGTTGAACCAGGGCAGGATGGACAGGCGCACCTGGCAAGAGCGCGGTCTGGTCATGATTGCGGTGCCCCGCGGGGGCGGCACGTTCGACCAGACTGCGCGTTGTGATCTTGCTAAGGCTGCTTCCGTCCCGCCTGCCCGTGGACGTGACATCCCACGCGCCAAGTGGGGGGGTGCAGGCGATGGGTGGAAGAGTCCAGGGATTGGAACCGATCCTAACACTAACCCTCCACCTACGAGTTCTCCTTTCGATGCCATGGCGCAGCCGCCTCGCGATGGCCCTGCCGCCGCCGCCGCTGCTCCGCGCGCCCCGGGCGCGTCGGCAGCGATGCCCGCTGGGCAGGGCGGCGACGCCGCCGCCGCGCCCTCCCCGGGCGGCTGGCAGGCAGCCGGCAGCAGCGCTGGCCCAGCGGCTATGCGCCTGGCCGGACTGCCAGTCGAGGGCACGCGCGCGCCGGTGACGCCTTCGCGCACCAAGCCGCCGGGGGCGGCACCCGCCCAGGCGAAGCGCCCCGGCCCAGAGATCTGGGAAGCGCCGCGCGGCTACCGGAGTGGCGCCTATGAACAGCAAGCAGCAAAGAGGGCGCGCATTGCTCAGGAGTGCGCCGCCTACTGGCGCAATGACCTCGAGGGCAGCGAGTGGGGCCCCAGGTACTGGAGCTACTTCAACAAGTGCTGGATCTACGTCGCGGAGAACAGCGACGAGTTCGTGTACTTGCGCGACATCCAGCGCAACCCTCGCTTCTCCGACTGGTGCGAGCGGACCGCGTGGGAGACGTACAGGATCAGCTACGTTGGTCCTGATGGCCGCCGCGTCTGGGCCAGCGAGTTCTACCCGCTCGGCAACGCCTACTGATGTCGGCCGCGAGGCCCACTGCTCGAGATCGCCTGAACTTAGCCGTTGCGGAGTTCGCCTCGAGCAGTACCAGACACAACAGTTTCGGCCACTTCACTAATATCGATAACTGGCCTCGCAAGCATTTTGGTGACGTCTACGGCGCGCTCCTCAGGAGATAACTGCCACAGAGGCTCACCCGTCATGACAACGTTTGCTTATGTACGTCTTCGTGCTCATCAACACGACATCGACTTTGATTTACTTATACAGCGCCACAAACATGCATGATAACGCACTTGCATATCCTCTGTGCGACAGCTGACGGAGCACTGACTGAGTTGATTCGGCTTGCTCTTATTTTGACGCCAGTGGCGTCACCCGCTGTGTCCTATCCTCGTCGATGAGGCTGGGCGCAGCCGCTTCTGATGTTGCTTTCATTTCCCCAGTTCCTCATGCTTCTCTCATCCGTGTCCCATTCCTTTCAGGCCTCGAGTGCCCGAGCGTTTGTTGGGGGCGCACCGAGGGGCACCTAAAGGGTGTTCCGAAAGGATAAGGGACACTTGGATGCTCCTTCGTTCCTTACCTTGCCCGTTCACACTTTGCAGTGGCGCTGGATTATAGCAGAAGCCGGCCCTTCTGGTGTGTTCGGGACATGTGCGTTTTTGAGGAGTAAGAGGGTGACAGTTCTTTTTTCCTTGTCCCGATTCCTGCCCGCGCGGGCGGGATTCGGGACGGGAGGTGTGAAAGGAACCCGTCTCATACCCTCATCTACTCCTCACTCGCCCTTTTTTCCTGCCTTATCGGCTCAGGTACTGGGAGAGACCGGGGCGCTGGTCGCACAGGAGGAACATATCACGATCCTTCCCTCCTTCCTCTACCTACGGATCGGGGGGTTCTGTATCTTTGTACTCTACCCCCATACACAAGAGGTGGTCCACGTGGGACGTACCTCCGCTGGGCCTCCCAGGAGCCCACGAAATTGGCGACAGTTGCGCAGATCGCAAGCCCCCCAGGGGGCGGCGAGGTACCGAGGTGGTCCGCGTGGGACGCGCCTCCGCTGGGCCCCCCGTGAGCCCGCGAAAGTGGCGACGGCTGCGCAGATCGCAGGCCCCCCAGAGGGCGGCGAGGTACCGATGTGGTCCGCGTGGGTCGCACCTCCGCTGGGCCTCCCAGGGACCCGCGAAAGTGGCGGCAGTTGCGCAGATCGCAAGCCCCCCAGGGGGCGGCGAAGTCCCGAGGTGGTCCGCGTATGACGTACCTCCGCCGGGCCTCCCAGGAGCCTACGAAAGTGGCGACAGCTGCGCAGGTCGCAAGCCCCCCAGGGGGCGGCGAGGTCCCGGGGTGGTCCGCGTGGGACGCACCTCCGCTGGGCCTCCCAGGGGCCCGCGAAAGTGGCGACAGTTGCTCAGATCGCAGCCCGCGAAAGTGGCGACAGTTGCTCGGAGACAGCGTGCCCGATAGTACCCGTACAAGGAAATCGTCATCAACGAGGTCTTCTCGTTCTTGCAGCATTTCTCTTACACTTATCACTTACAACATACATTCTCTTTCATGATGTTCGAGCCAAGGCTTGAGGCGTTGTTCTGCGAGCTCGAAGGTCGAAGTTGGGATGTCATCGTTTTCACAGAGACGTGGCGCGAAGAGACCAAGGAGGTGTTCACCACGGAGGGCGGCCACATGTGGTTCGGGAGCGGCGGGGGCAAAGGAAAGAACGGAGTCGGCATATTGGTAAGCAAGAAATGGAGTTATACATTTTACAGTGCAGTTTGTGACTGCTGCGCGATACCCAAATGTTTGGTTGCCGGGGACTTCAGCGCAGAAGTGGGCCCATGCTCGGGCGAAGGCGAACGGGGCATTATCGGTCCGAATCCGATTCGACAGCGCACTGTGCGCGGGGAGGGGCTGATGCATTTCTGTGTCCTCCACGGCTTTCTGTTGGCCAATGCATTCGATCCCGTGGAAGCAAATGGATCGTGGACGTACTCGAATTAGAATTCAGAAAGCAGCTGGATTATATCTTATTAGATTCCAGGATGGCTTCTGATATGGTTTCTGCAGGGTGTGCCAATGGTTGGACACCGGCTCTGACCACAGACCGGTCGAGTTACGCATCTCTGTGCGCCCGCGGGAGACAGTTCTCGCGCGGAAGAGGCATTGCACTTGGAGTTCGGCAGTTGATGTCAAATTGTACGGCGAGACTTTGATGTGAAGTTCGAGCGCGAGCGGACAAGAGGAACCACATCTTCTGAGAAAGCGGAGCAGATGGAAAGATGCATGGTGAGCGCGCCGGAGGAAGTCTTTCTTGTGCCAGCCAGGGCGCGGACGTCCAACGGCATTGACAAGGAGCTCAAGTCTTTGTCGGCAGAATTGTGACAGACTTCCGAGGCATATCGGGCTCGCTGGGGTGGGAGGGCCCGTGAAGAAACCTCACATCGCACATCGCAGCCATCGCAGATGGCGCTGGCGTTCAGCGCGTAGATCGTTCAGCCATCGCAGATCGTTCGCTTGCTTCTACGACGAGCTCTACACCGGCAAGAGCAGTGCAAGGAACGCTCACAATTCTGCTGCAGAAGCAATTCCGCCTTTCACGCAGGAGGAACGTGACGAGGTTTTAAAAGCTTTAAAGTGTGGGAAATGCAAAGTCGAGTCTGCAGTGGTTGCGGAACTGCTGAAGACGTCCAGTGCCATTTTCCGCAATGCTGTTCTCGATTTGTTCATCGACGCGACGCAGCCGGGCGCGGCGCTGCCGGAAACGTGGTCGAGAACGCGGCTTGTTGTATTATTCAAAAAGGAGACCAATTTTTTCCAAAGAACTATAGAGCCATAGCTATAATGCCAATCCTGTACAAATTGTTCGCCCGGGTGTTGTGCGACAGACTCCAGCCGGCAATTCTTTCTGCGCAGAGCCCGGGCCAGGCGGCATACCGGAAGGGGTATTTGACAGTTGACCATTTACTCGCACTCGCGCTACTTGTTGAAGGATGTGAGGAGTGGAGCCAATCGCTGTGGATAGTCTCGTGGATTTTGAAAAAACGTTCGATGCTGTAGAACACTCCTGCGCTGCGGGAGGTACTTCGTGTATTTGGCGTAGACGCCAATTATATTTCTTTTTTGGTGCAGAAGCTGTGCTGCTGTCAGTCAGCAACGGTCGTGGCGGGAGAGGAGTCGCGGAGATTCGATGTATCTCGCGGTGTGAAACAATGACACGATATCAGCAATGCTGTTCATAGCTGTGATGGAAGTATGGTTACGTGCACTCAAGAAGAGATGGCGCGGGCAGCGCAGGACTGGATCCTATTATGGTTTTGTCATTGACTCTGTGGATGGCCCGCTGACGAATTTACGGTTTGCAGACGACGTCCTTTTACTGGCGAGCAGCAAATCAGACGTTGTGAAAATGCCCAGGGACTTGACTAAGGAGGCTTCCCGGTATGTACTTGTTGTTCACTTCGGGAAAACAGCGCTTCTTGCACATTCTGCTGACAATTGTTCACTGACAGTGTAAGTATCTGGAGCCAGGTGAATCGGAACGGTTTTTGAAAATTCAGCTGTCTCTTTATGATTCTCATGACACTGAACTCACGCATCGATTGTCGTCTGCTTGGAGGGCATTCGCAAAGTTCAAGCACGTTCTATGTTCTCGGTCGTACCCGCGGAGGAAGCGCTTGCGGCTGTTCGACAGCGTCGTGGGCCTGGTCGCGTTGTGTGCGTGTGAATGCTGGGCGCTGGATGCTATGTCCAGAAACAGACTCAGAGATGCGTGGGGAAAGATGCTCCGGGGCATGTTTCGCACGGCCAGGGCCGCGAGTACACGCGCTCGAGAGGAGTATTGCTCCAACGTTCGCATCAGAAACTGGGTATCCATCCAGCGCGCCCGCAAATCTGCGTTCGCAGCCCGCGTCTTCTTCGACGCCGAGAACAAGTGGAACAAACGACTGTTGCACTGGACGCCGTGTTTCCGGACGGAAGCCAAACGATCTCAAGGGCGACCTCGTCTGAGATGGAAAGATTCCTTGGGTGCGCGAGCGGCCTTCCATGCGCGCGTTTCACTGGATGCATTTTCCTACTTGCCATGCGCGCGTCTGCCCCTCAGGGGGCCGCTCCGGCTACCGGGGCCGACGCGCAGACTTCCTGTCCTGTCCTGTCCAGGGGCGGCGAGGTCCCGAGTCGGTCCGCGTGGGGCGTGCCTCCGCTGGGCCTTCCAGGAGCCAGCGAAAGTGGCGACAGTTCCGCAGATCGCAAGCCTCCCAGGGGGCGGCGAGGTCCCGAGGAGGTCCGCGTGGGGCGCACCTCCGCTGGGCCTCCCAGGAGCCCGCGAACATGACGACAGTTGCGCAGATCGCAAGCCCCCCAGGGGGCGGCGAGGTACCGAGGTGATCTGCGTGGGACGTACCTAGGAGCCTACGAAAGCGGCGACAGTTGCGCCGATCGCAAGCCCCCCAGAGGGCGGCGAGGTGCCGAGGTGGTCCGCCTGCGACGTACCCCCGCTGGGCCTCCCAGGAGCCCACGAAAGTGGCGACAGTTGCGCAGATCGCAAGCCCCCCAGGGGGCGGCGAGGTCCCGAGGTGGTCCGAGTGGGACCTCCGCTGGGCCTCACATGAGCCCTACGAATGTAGCGACGGTTGCGCAGATCGCAAGCCCCCCAGGGGGCGGCGAGGTTCCGAGGTGTTCCGCGTGGGACGTACCTCCGCTGGGCCTCCCAGGAGCCCGCGAACGTGGCAACAGTTGCGCAGATCGCAAGTTCCCCGAGGGGCGGCGAGGTCCCGAGTCGGTCCGCGTGGGACGTACTTCCGCTGGGCCTTCCAGGGTCCCACGCAAGTGGCGACAGTTGCGCAGATCGCAAGCTCTCCGAGGGGCGGCGAGGTCCCGAGTCGGTCCGCGTGGGACGTACCTCCGCTGGGCTTCCCAGGGGCCCACGAAAGTGGCGACAGATGCCCAGATCGCAAGCCTCCCAGGGGGCGGCGAGTTACCGAGGTGGTCCGCGTGGGACGTACCTCCGCTGGGCCTCCCAGGAGCCCACGAAAGTGGCGACAATTGCGCAGATCTCCCCCTCCCCCCCTCCTTCCCCGCAGGGGGCGGCGAGGTCCCGAGGTGGTCCGCGTGGGACGTACCTTCGCTGGGCCTCCCAGGAGCCCGCGAACGTGGCGACAGTTGCACAGATCGCAGCCCCCCAGGGGCGAGGTCCCGAGGTGGTCCGCGTGGGACGTACCTCCGCTGGGCCTCCCAGGAGCCCGCGAAATTGGCGACAGTTGCGCAGATCGCACCCCCCCCAGGGGGCGGCGAGGTAGCGAGGTGGTCCGCGTGGGACGTACCTCCGCTTGCCTCCCCAGGAGCCTACGAAAGTGGCGACAGCTGCGCAGATCGCAAGCCCCCAGGGGGCGGCGAGGTACCGAGGTGGTCCGCGTATGATGTACCTCCGCTGGGCCTCCCAGGAGCCCGCGAACGTGGCAACAGTTGCGCAGATCGCAAGCCCCCCAGGGGGCAGCGAGGTCCCGAAGGTGGTCCGCGTGGGACGTACCTCCGCTGGGCCTCCCGGAACCCACGAAAGTGGCGACAGTTGCGCAGATCGCAAGCCCCCCAGGGGGCGGCGAGGTAGCGAGGTGGTCCGCGTGGGACGTACCTTCGCTGGGCCTTCCAGGAGCCCACGAAAGTGGCGACAGCTGCGCAGATCGCAAGCCCCGCAGGGGGCGGCGAGGTCCCGAGGTGGTCCGCGTGGGACGTACCTCCGCTGGGCCTCCCAGGAACCCACGAAAATGACGACAGTTGCGCAGATCGCAAGCCCCCCAGGGGCGGCGAGGTACTGAGGTGATCCGCGTGAGACGTACCCCCGCTGGGCCTCCCAGGAACCCTACGAAAGCTGCGACAGTTGCACAGATCGCAAGCCCCCAGGGGCGGCGAGGTCCCGAGGTGGTCCGCGTGCGACGTTCTTCCGTTCGGCTTCCCAGGAGTGCACGAAAGTGGCGACAGTTGCGCAGATCGCAAGCCCCCCAGGGGGCGGCGATGCCCGAAGTGGTCCGCGTGGGACCTCCGCTGGGCCTCCCAGGAGCCCTACGAATGTGGCGACAGTTGCGCAGATCGCAAGCACTCCCAGGGGGCGGCGATGTCCTGAGGTGGTCCGCGTGGGACGTACCTCCGCTTGGCCCCCCAGGAGCCCACGAAAGTGGCAACAGTTGCGCAGATCGCAAGCTCCCCAAGGGGCGGCGAGGTCCCGAGGCGGTCCGCGTGGGAGACGTACCTCCGTTGGGTCTTCCAGGAGCCAACGAAAATGGCGACAGTTGCACAGATCGCAGCTCCCCGGGGGCGGCGAGGTCCCGTGGTGATCTGCGTATGATGCGCCTCTGCTGGGCCTCCCAGGAACCCGCGAAAGTGGCGACAGTTGTGCAGATCGCAGCCCGACTGCACGAGAGAAAAGGAGAGGGGGACACAGGAAACAGGAGAGAAGGAGAAAGGGAGGAGAGGGGAGGAGGAAGGAGGAAGGACGGGGCGACCACACTGCTATATTCAAAAGGGTTGGGAAAAACAGGGGGGGGGCGACCCTCCTCTAGGGCCCGCGGCCCCGTCAGCGCTCGCATCCGCGCCCCGGGTGGCCGAGTTCGGCGGGAACTCGGCCACGCGCCGCGCGGGCGGTGGCGTCCTGCCTCCAGCGCGCCGGCCCCCCTGGCCCTCCCCCGAGCCCTCCACGAAAAGAAAAAAGGGGGGGAGGGGGCGGGGGGGTTACGAGAAGGACTGGAAGGATGTCTTGGCGGTCCGGGTTGGGTACAAGGCTGACATCGTGCAGTTGGAGGGGGATGCCCTCGTCCTGGCATGCAAACATATCCTGCGAGCTGGGGCCGCCGTCGGGCGACGAGTGATTATCCTCGTCGACAACATGTGTTTCGCGTTAGCGTGCTGTAAGGGTCGTGCTAAGTCGAGCCACCACCAGTCCGTGATGTTGAAGATCGCCGCCTTGTCATTGTCGTCGGGGTGTCGCCGTCATGTTCGTTGGATTCCGAGCGAACGCAACCCTTCAGATGCTCTTTCTCGTGGCCGCCATGGCTGGTTCTCAGGCTGCAGGGCCCCCCGTCGCCCTCCGAGCGGGGGGGATGCCGCGGTCCGCGCCGAGGCGCTCGAAGGCGAGGGCTAAGGCCGCTGCTCAGTGCGAGGCGCGCGTGGCGGCGGCACTGCGCCTGACGGCCGAGAGTGAGAGAGCCCGTGGGGTCGCTCAGCGTCCTCGAGCAGATCGCCATTCGCCCTGCGACGGAGGCCCTCTACAAGAAATTCGCGACGGCCTTCCTGCATTTCGGCAAGCTGAAGGGACTCGACTGGTGCGCGGTGGAGGAGATGGACGCGGTCCTTGCGCTGTGCCTCAACGACTGCTTCCACTGCGGGGTGTCAGATCACGGCGCTCAGCTCCTGGCCAGCCTGGCCCACTTCTACCCGAGCCTCCGCAACGCGTGGAAGGTCCAGTGGCCCCGTGCCACACGGGCCTCGGTGGCGTGGAAGCGGAGGGTGCCTGCTGGGGCGCAGCTGCCTATGCCGAAGGCTGCGGCGATGGCCGTTTGCTTGCTGCTGGTGGAGGCGGGCGCCCCCTGGATGGCCGTGTGGGTGGCCATGTCGTTCGTGGCCTACCTTCGCCCCGGAGAGACCTTCCGCCTGGAGGGGGGGGGCCTCGTCCCACCGTCTCCTGCGGCGGGGAGCCAGTGCCGCGACTGGGGGCTGCCGCTGCGCGAGGTGGCATCGCTGGTGCCGGGCAAGACTGGGCTGCGCGACGAGAGTGTGCTGATCGACATGGGCCCGTGGCTGATCCCTGCGTTGGAGTATCTGCGCGCGCGACGATCACTGCCGAGAACAGCCTTTGGTCATTCTCGGCCGCGGCCATTCGACTATAGTACAGTCAATGCCTGAGTCAGCTGGGCTTGCCGCAGGTGTCCGACCACTATTGCCTCCACCGCGGGGGCGCTTCGGACGACCTGCTGACGCGTCGACGGGATGCCTTCCAGGTGCAGCTGAGAGGCCGATGGGCGTTAGTTCGGATCCTGCAAATATACGGAAAAGAGACCAAGTTGCAGAGCTGAGCGTTCTTCACGACGTGTTTCGTCTCAGGCATCTCATGATGCATCAGTTCTGGACGGTATGTGCTGCCGGGGGAGTCGCAGAGGCCAGCGTCGGCCACAGCGTCCCCGCGACGTGCGTGCCAGTCTTGCGAGCCGCCGAGAGGATGCGCCCGAATGTTCGGGGCACCGCCCGCACAAGCGGCCAGTGAGCAAGCTGCACTCCCTCTCCTCATGTGAAATTCGAGCCCACCTGCAGCGCCGCTTCAGGAATGAAATGAAGAGAGGGGGGGGTCCAACAATCCGTTTTGACATCGTGTTTTTTTTGTGCTTTTCGCTGGGCCCGGAACCCTGTCAAAGGCCCTGCGGGTCATGGGTGTTTCCGCCGTCGACCCTGATTTTCGGAATTCGACTTGGGAAGACCATCTCCACATAACGTTTGAAAAACTGATCCGCGGTTGGGTTTCAAGCGGGAAGGTCTCGGTCGTTTTTCTTGGAAGTCCCTGCACGTCGTGGAGTCGTGCCCTTCGACGCCCCCTCCGCACTCGCGAATGGCCCATGGGAGCTCCCGCCGAACAGTTGTCTAATATCGAGCAGGCCCGTTTGGCCGCTGGCAACGCCACCTTTCGTTTCAGCTGTAGAATGATCAAACTGTGCGTCGTGTGTGGAGTTCCTGTATACCTAGAGAACCCCGCGTCTTCCATGCTCTGGTCTGCGCTTGATGTGATAATTGTGTGTGTGTGTGTGTGTGCGAAACCCGAACATCAGTCGGTCGATTTTCACATGTGCCAGTTTGGTACGAGATGGCAGAGACCCACTCGCCTCTCCGCCTGGCTCTCTCCCTCTCTCTCTCTCTCCTTCCTCTCTCTCGGAAGTGCGTGTGCTGTAACGGTGGGTGTAGTTTGTCCCACAAAACTTTACATCATCCTTAGTGGGAAGGCTTCTGGCGGTCGAAACTGGACTGCCCTTGCCGCTGCATGCCCGTTGCTTTTTGCGACAGCCCTGGCCAAAATAATGATCCAAGGCTTTCAGTTTCTGGCTCTCAATCGCCTGTGGACCTTCGCTGCGGGTCCGGACGACCTTCCCTCAGATAAGGTCTCTCGGGGACACGGGTGAACACCATTGTTTGCGTTTTGACTTTTTGGACTTTTTAGTTCGGCCTTGGCGGCCCAGTCTGTCCTTGCGGGATTCGGGCGATCTCTCCGAAGTTGCCATCGTGCCTAAGCCCCTCGCCTCTCGCCCTGGCCTGGACGGCCCAGGATGGATGGCAGATGTCGCCTGCGGTCGGACTTCTCATGAATCGTCTGGCATCCATTGTCCGTCTGGCAGTGCTGATAATAGTCGTATCAATCAGAGTCGGGATGATAATATCAAGATTAATAATCATGAGACGGATACGAATATTCAGATACGTACTACGAATAGTAATACTATGAGCCATACTAATAATAATGATAATTTCGGAAGGGGAGGAGGAGGAAGATAAGGAGGAAGAAGGACATGAGGAAGAACAATAACAACAGCAACAGCAGCACCAGCAGCCGCAGCAGCAGCAGCACCAACAGCAGCAACAGCAGCTGCAGCAACAGGAGCAGCAGGAACCCCTGCAGCGGGCCGCCCCGTCAGGCTGGGTTCCGCCTGCCCCGCCTTCAGCAGCGCGCTGTCAGCCCGCAAGCGCGCGGAACAGGAGAGGGGCGTGGGGCTGCGGCCCGCCCGGCGGCATACGCGGCCCGCCCGCCTCCGCGTGGGGCGGGTCGCCTAGGCGAGGATCGAGGATCGCGGCCGAGGGGCGAGGGTCGAGGGTCGAGGGTCGAGGATTGAGGTTGAGGGGCGAAGGTTGAGGGGCGAGGGTCGAAGATCGAGGTCGAGGATTGAGGGTCGAGGATCGAGGTCGAAAATCGAGGTCGAGGGTCGAGGTCGAGGATCGACGATCGAGGTCTCAGGGCTCGCTCTCCAGAGGAGGACTTTGCTTTGCCCCTGTTGGGCCTTTTGGAAGGCCCTCGTCGTCACGGAGGCGTTTGCTTCGATGTTCTGGTCAGATCGCGCCCAGGAAGTGGTGCAGAGAATGGCAGTATCGGTACCTTTGATGTTTGAGTCTGTTTCGTTTTCATTTGATGTTGAGCCTTCGTTTCTAAATAATTCTTAGTACCCTTGTTGGACACCCCACATATGCTCTTTCGCTCTCGCGTCGGCGCTGGCTGCATTTCCTTTGGACATTCGGCTCGCGCTCAGGCCATCTTCGTTCGCCGAAGCGCCCCCACCCGACAACAACAACAGCAGCCGCAGCAGCAACAACAACACCATTACCAACAACATCAACCACAACAACACCACCAACAACAACAATAACAGCAACAATACACACACCACAACTACGTCAGCACCAACAACACCAAGAACAGCACCAGCAACAACACCAACAACACCAACGACAAAAACATAACCAACAACAACAACAGCACTAACGACAACAACACCAATGATTCTTCAGGCTTCCGCCACATCCGCCGACCCCTTGGATTTTCCCCGGGATCGTTCACCACAGCTTCCTTGCAAACCGTGGGAAAATGAGGTTGTTCAGGGCCCGTCACAGCGAGAAGGGGAGCCGACATGGGTCGCAAACTGGCCCAGAGGGCTTCCAGACGGCCCAAGCGAACCCCAAGACGGCACAGGGAGGTTTTTTGGGTTGTGTTTGGGGCCTTGCACGGGTGCCGGAGCCAGGGAAGTAGGTTACACCCCGGAGACATCTTACGGTTGTCGGGCGGTTTCCAAGCGGGATGTCCCGCTAATTGTTAATGTTCGGAGATGTTTGGGCTGACCTTGTCGATGGCAATGACGTCGTTGATGATCACGACACTGATGACGATGATCGGCTCCCTCTCCTCCTCTCCTCCTCCCCCTGCTCCTCCCTCCTGCTCCTCTTTCTGCCTCTCCTCCTCTTCCTTCTCCTGCCCTTCCTCCTCCTCCTCCTCGTCCACGTCCTTCTTCCCTTCCCTTCCCCGCCTTCTTCTCCTCCTCCTTCTTGTCCTTCTCCTGCTGTTCCTCCTCCCGCCCTTCGTCCCTCTCCTCCTCCTCCTCCTCCTCCTCCTCCTCCTCCTCCTCCTCCTCCTCCTCCTCCCCCGCCTTCTCCTCCTCCTTATCCCCCTTCCCTTCCCGGCCTTCTCCTCCTCTTCCTCCCCCTCCTTGTCCTCTTCCTCCTCCTCCTTCTCCTCCTCCTGCTCCTCCTCCCCCCCCCCTCCTTCTCCTGTCGCGGGGCCCTCGTGGAGGCTTCTTGGACCGTCTTGGTGCGGTCTTGGGAGGCTCTCGGGCCGCCCCGGAGCGCCCCAGAAGGCGCACGTACGAAAAATACACGTTTTACGAAGAGAACGGGCGATTTTATACAGCGAGAGGCCCTCCAGGGGCGCATAGTGAAAGCCTCGTGGGGCGTCTTGGGGGGCCTCTGCAGCCGTCGGGAGGCCGTCGTCAGCGTTTTGGATCGCTCTTGGACCGTCGAGGACCATGTGGAGCTCTCGTCGAGGCCGCTCGGACCGCTCCTGGAGCGCTCTCGCAGCCGTTTTCGGAGCCCTTTTGGGCCGTCTTGGACGTGTGTTTGCGCGTCTTGGGGCCCTCGAGGGCTCTGTGGGAACCCTCTTGGGGGCGTCTTGGGCCGTCTGGGAGCGGGTTTGGGTGGCTCTGGGGCCGTCCAGGAGCGGGGGGCACCCCAAAAGGCGCACGTGTGAAACAATATACGTCTGACGAAGGAAACGAAGGATTTTTTGCGTCTAGAGGCCCTCTGTGGGCGCATCGTGGATGCCTCTTGGGGCGTCTTGGGGGCCTCTTCAGCCGTTTGGAGGCCGTCGTCAGCGTTTTTGATCGCCCTTGGACGGTCGAGGACCATGTGGAGCTCTCTTCGAGGCCACTCGGACCGCTCCTGGAGCGCTCTCGGAGCCGTTTTCGGAGCCCTTCTGGGCCGTCTTGGACGTGTGTTGGCGCGTCTTGGGGCCCTCGAGGGCTATGTACGGACCCTCTTGGAGGCGTCTTGGACCGTCTGGGAGCGGGTTTGGGGGGCTCTGGGGCCGTGCAGGAGCGGGGGTCACCCTCAAAGGCGCACGTGTGAAACAATATACGTTTTACGAAGGAAACAAACGATTTTTTGCGTCTAGAGGGCCTCTTGGGGGGAATCTTGGATGCCTGTGGGGGCGTCTGGGGAGGCCTCGTGAGCCGTCGGGAGGTCGTCGTCGATGTTTCTGATCGCTCTTGGATCGTCTGGGACCATGTGGAGCTTCGGGGAGGCAGCTCGGAGCGCTCCTGGAACGCTCTTGGGGCCGTTTTCGGAGTCCTCTTGGGCCGTTTTGGACGCCTGTTGGCCCATCTTGGGCCCTCTAGGGGTCTGTGGGGGACCCTCTGCGAGGCTTTTGGGGCCGTCTGGGAGCGGGTTTGGGAGCCTCTTGGGCCGTCGGGGAGCATCGGGAAGATCCAAAGCTGAATTTTTACCTAACAGCGAAGACTGATAGGTTTCTAGTGGGATCAAAAGAGAGCAGCAGATCACTCCACAGGGGGGTCCGGGCAGGTGTTGGGAGTTGCCGGGCGGCAGGTGCCGGGCTCGTTTTTCACCAACAGTCACACACTTCGTGCTCTTCGACTTCCCAGAACTCCATTCCCAGGCCACATTCTGAATACCCGGATGCAACAGTCACACACTTCGTGCTCTTCGAGATCCCAGAACGCCATTCCCGGGCCACCTTTAGAATAACCGGATGCAACAGTCACACACTTCGTGCTCTTCGAGTTCCCAGAACTCCATTCCCGGGCCACATTTGAGGGCCGGATGCAACAGTCACACACTTCGTGCTCTTCGACTTCCCAGAACTCCATTCCCGGGCCACATTTTGGATGCCCGGAGCCAACTGTAGGCCACTTCGTGCTCTTCGATTCCCAGAACTCCATTCCCGGGCCACATTTTGAATGCCCGGAGCCAACTGTAGGCCACTTCGTGCTCTTCGAGTTCCCAGAACTCCATTCCCGGGCCACATTTTGAATGCCCGGAGCCAACTGTAGGCCACTTCGTGCTCTTCGAGTTCCCAGAACTCCATTCCCGGGCCACATTTTGAATGCCCGGAGCCAACTGTAGGCCACTTCGTGCTCTTCGAGTTCCCAGAACTCCATTCCCGGGCCACATTTTGAATGCCCGTAGCGAACTGTAGGCAACTTCGTGCTTTTCGACTTCCCAGAACTCCGATTCCTGGGCCACATTTTCAGCAGGGGCAAGAGCACGACGAGGAGGAGGACGAGCAAGACCAGGAGGACGAGGACGAGCAGGAGCAGGACGAGGAGCAGGAGGAGCAGGAGAAGAAGGACGAGCAGGAGGAGGAGGAGGACGAGCAGGAGGAGGAGGACGACCAGGAGGAGGAGGACGACCAGAGAGAGAGGAGGAGGAGGAGGAGGGGGGGGGGAGGAGTACCAGAGGAGGAGGAGGAGGAGGAGAGAGGAGGAGGAGGAGGAGGAGGAGGAGGAGGAGGAGGAGGACGAGGACGAGGAGGAGGAGGAGGGGGGGGGAGAGTACCAGGAGGAGGAGAACGAGGACCACCAGGAGGAGGAGGAGGAGGAGGAGGAGGAGGAGGAGGAGGAGGAGGAGGAGGAGAGAACACCAGGAGGAGGAGGACGAGCAAGACGAGGAGGACGAGAACGAGGACGACCAGGAAGAGGAGAGGAGGAGGAGGAGGAGGAGGAGGGGGAGGACTACCAGGAGGAGGAGGAGGAGGAGGAGGAGAGGAGGAGGAAGAGAGGAGGAGGACGAGGAGGAGGAGGAAGGCTGAGGCTGTGACTGCGACTGGAGGAGGAGGACCGTTGCGAGGAGGCTGAGCGACAGGAGTCATCAGGAGAAAGCGGAGGATGCAGGCTGAGGCTGAGGCTGTGACTGCGACTGCCGTTGCCGCTGCGACTGTCATCGCGAATGCGACTACGACTGCGAGAACAGCAGAATTCGACAACTGGATTTTCATCTGAATCTTAAGGGGAATGCTTTCAGATATGCTTCTACACATCGCTGTTAGGTTGCTTTGCCGGGATAATTTAAAATGTACATTTCACAATGGGAATGGCCCAATTTTGGCGTCTAGGGACCCTTGTGGAACGCATCTCGGAGGCCCTCGGGGGAGCTCGTGGGGACCTCTTCTGCCGTCGAGGACGCCTCGTGGCCCGTCTTCGGGCAAACTTGGACGTCTTGGAGCGCTCGTGGGGCGTCCCAAATCCATTTCGAAGCCACCAGACGCGTCCCTACACGAATTTCATGTGTTTTTCCACGTTTTCGTCACCCCCAAAAGCGCACGTGTGAAAACATATACGTTTTACGAAGGAAACAAACGATTTTTTGCGTCTAGAGGGCTTCTTGGGGGGAATCTTGGATGCTTGTGGGGGCGTCTGGGGGGGCCTCGTGAGCCGTCGGGAGGTCGTCGTCGATGTTTCTGATCGCTCCTGGACCGTCCGGGACCATAAGGAGCTTCGGGGAAGCAGCTCGGAGCGCTCCTGGAACGCTTTTGGGGCCGTTTTCGGAGCCCTCTTGGGCCGTCTTGGACGCCTGTTGGCCCATCTTGGGCCCTCTAGGGGTCTGTGGGGGACCCTCTGCGAGGCTTCTGGGGCCGTCTGGGAGCGGGTTTGGGAGCCTCTTGGGCCGTCGGGGAGCATCGGAAAGATCCAAAGCTGAATTTTTCAAAATGTACATTTCACGAAGGGAATGGCCCAATTTTGGCGTCTAGGGACCCTTGTGGAACGCATCTCGGAGGCCCTCGGGGGAGCTCGTGGGGACTTCTTCTGCCGTCGAGGACGCCTCGTGGCCCGTCTTCGGGCAAACTTGGACGTCTTGGAGCGCTCGTGGGGCGTCCCAAACCCATTTCGAGGCCACCAGACGCGTGCCTACACGAATTTCATGTGTTTTTCCACGTTTTTCGGGAGCGGATGAGACCTCCGGGGGGTTCCGGCCCGTCCGGCCAGACCCCCCCCCCCTCCAAATGGACCGGACCGGGCTCCCGGGGGAGGGGTTTGGGGAGGGGGAACATCTCGCGCGCCGATGAACCCCAAGGGGACGGCGGATTTAAATACTGCTCGTTCTTATTTGCTCGCGTGCTCTTCAACACGTGTATTCCACACCCTCGGTGCCCGCCCTCTTCGGCTTCGATCGTACCCCTTAAGGGCTTCGATCGTACCTGCGCCCTCCAGCAGCATATGACTTTTCACCTCCACCTCCACCACCAGCTCAACGTCCACATCAGAGCTTTGGGGGAGGCCGCGGAGCACTCAGGCACGTGAGTGGCGACGTTCCGGTAAGCATCTCGACGCATTGGCCCCAGTTTAATGACCAAGGATATTTTCGAAGCATCAACAATGAGCCAGCCGACACGTGCAGCGCACACCTAGAGACCGGTACAGCCCCACCTCCACCTCCACCTCCACCTCCACCTCCACCTATCGACCTCGAGCGTTCAGCAGCTCAGCAGTCCGACCTCCACCCTCCAGCAGCATGTGACTTTCCACCTCCTCCTCCACCCATCGACCTCCAGCGTCCAGCAGCGCAGCTCTCCGACCTCCACCCTCCAGCAGCATGCGACTTTCCACCTCCACCTCCACCCATCGACCTCCAGCGTCCAGCAGCGCAGTTCTCCGACCTCCACCCTCCACCTGTCGACCTCCACCCTCCACCTATCGACCTCCAGCCCCCACCAGTTCACTCTGACCCTCAACGTCCAGCTTTCGACTCTCCACTCCCACCTCCACCTATCGACCTCCAGCTTCCGCCAGTTCATTCGGACCCTCAGCGTCAAGCTTCCGAGTCTCCACTCCCACCTCCACCTATCGACCTACAGCTTCCGCCAATTCACTCTGACCCTCAAAGTCCAGCTTCCGACTCTCCACTCCCACCTCCCCGCCTATCGATCTACAGCTTCCACCATTTCACTCTGGCCCTCAACGACCAGCTTTCGACTCTCCCTCCCACATCCACTTATTAATATTGACCTCCAGCGCCCAGCAGCTTCACACACTGACCTCCAGCCTTCAACATCCAGCTGTACAACGTCTCGCGCAGCCCAAACAAACGTCTTACCCAGCAGTGGGGAAAGAGGAAGAGGAAGGGGGGGATGAAGACGTGCCTACAGCGACGTTTCTGGCGACGTCCCAGCATGCATCTTGCGCCGGCGATGCACGACACCAGCATCCAGGTTGGAAGGCTCCACTGGGGGAGCCTCGGCAACAGATCCTTCGACCCCAGCTCTCTTACACATTTGCCCACAGCTTACTATTCTGGCTAAGTGAATGAAGACTGTAGGTTAAGTGGGGGAAAGGGGCGCTCCATTTCGAGCTCATAGCCGTGAGGCTCGAGCGGAGTTGGGCCTGTGGGCCTTCGGCCAAAAGCGGCCCCGCGCGCGCGCCGTGGCCATGCCGCCATGGATGATGATCGCCGTGCACGCGAGCGTGGTCGCCATGGGAGGCACCTATTGGGCAGTGGAGGGCTGGTGGGGCTACGGCCTCAGCCCCCCGGATGGGGCCGGCGAGGTCCCGGCTAGCTCCCCTGGGAGCGGGCCGGGGCCCGCGCCGTCGCCAAGCGGCCGCAGCCGGGGAGCCCACCACTGGTGGGAGTGGGACACACGGCACGGGGCGGGGGGCGGTGGCGCCCGCCGCCAAGCCAGCCCCTGGCAAGGGGCGTGCGCCCGCCAAGGGGGCCGTCCCGCCCCGGCCTGCCACTGCGATTACAACGGGTACGACTACTACGGGAGCGCCGCGGGCGGGGGCGGGGGGCCAGCAGCTGGCCAGCCCCGAACCAGCCTTGGCGAGGGAGAGTTGGGGGTGGCCAGCGCAGCCGATGATGGGGAGCGCTCCGAGAGGGATGTGGGTGTCGCTCACGCCTCTGACGTCGGCGGCTGCTGCGACGCCGCCGCCTGGTCATCGTCCGACCCTGGCGGCCGAGGTTCCGCCCCCGCCAGCGCCGACGGCTACCGCCGCACCGCCGTCGGGACCTACGGCGGCGCCGAGGTCAGCGCCAGCGGCCCAGACCACGCTTGCGCCGGCGCCGACGCCAGCGCAGATGCCGGCGCCCCCGTCAGCGGTCATGCCAGCTCCGAGGTTGGCGCTGGCGATCGGTTACGCAAGGGCTCCGACCCCCTCGCATGCGCCAGCGCCGACGACGACGCTTGCTGGGACGAGCGTCGGCGCCTCTCGCCGCGCAACCGGCGACGCGGTCACTCGCGGCCGCGCCGGCGCTTGCGGTCGCGGCCGCGTTGACGGCGGCGGCTACGTCTTCACCAACGTCCGCCCCGAGAGCGGGGCGCGGCGGGCCGGGGGGGGGGCGGTGGCCGCTGGGGCAGGCGCCCGAGACGGCCTCCACGGCACCGCCAGCGCCACCGCTGCCGAAGCCTGACGGCGAGGGCCCCGGCGGGGAGCGCGGGCCGTCTCCTGGGGGAGGCAGCGCCGCTGCCGTCGCCGCCGCGAGGCCTAGTTGCGAGGGGGCCAGCCTTAGGGGCGAGGTCCCAGCGGCGACGGCTATGCCGGCGCCTCCCTTGACGGGCGCTTGCGGCACCCTCAGGCAGGCAGCCGCTGCGGCCGACATTGCCGCCGGGCCCGGCCCTCGGGGCGGGTGCCGGGCGACGGCGGCGCTTTGGTTTTTGGTTGGCGGCCGCTGGCGGAAGGCCTCGCGGAGCGTGCAGACTGACGCGGGGTTTCAGCCCCGCTTGAGACGTCGGCCACCCGTGCCTGCGGTCTCCGGCTTGCCTGCGGAGGGCGTTCTGGTCCTTTTGTCCAAGGGGGTGGCCGCGATGCGAGGCGTGCGCGGGGCCGGGGGCGCGCTGATGCTCGACGGCGCGTGGCTGCTCTCGGGCATCTCCGTCGCGCGTTATGCGCTTGGCCTCGCCTCCACCGACGTGCCCGTGCTCGAAATCCTGGAGCTCGCGTTCGTGCTCGACGGCGCGCCCGTGCTCTTGGGCGTGGCGGTGCTCGCGCGCGAGGGCCTGCGGGTGCTCTTTGGCACCCCAGCGCTCTGCGGCTCGCGCGGCGCCGCCGCCGCCGCCGCCTGCGCCGGCGTCGGGGGGCTGGAATTCGTGAGCATCGCCGAGGGCTCGGGGAGGGCCGCGGGGACGGACGAGGCCGCTACGGACGTGAAGGCCGACGAGGTTTGGGTCGCGGACGGGGCCGGGCGCGGCGCCGCGGGCCCCGGCGGGGCCCCCATGCCCCCGCGCCGGCGCCGCCGCCATCGTCGCCCCCGTCGTCACCGCCTGCGCCATCATCAACGCCTGCGCGGGGGTGCCGCCGCCGGCGTTGACGTCAACAGCAGCGCCGTCCCCCAGCGACAGGTCCTGCGCCGACGCCGGGGCCCGCGCTCATGGCGACGCCAGCGTTCGCGCCTACGGCGGCGCCTCCGCCGGCACCCATGCCAGCGTCAGACCCGGCATTGCCCACGGCGGCCGCATCCTCGCCGCCGCCAGCACTAGGCCGAAGGCCGCCGGATCGGAGCGTATGCGCCGACCGGGCAGGAGGAGCTGACGAGGGCCGTCGGGGTTGACGACGATTCGGAGGAGGTCGCGAAGGACGTCCGCGCTTCTGGCGCCAGCGTTTACGACGACGTCGCCTCCAGTGCGTCCACCATCACCAACTACGGCGACTACGCCTTCGCCGACGTCAACGGCTACAGCAGCGCCGCCGCCCGGGTTCACGGCGTCGCCGAGGCCAGCGCCAATGGCTTCAGCGTTGCGGGCGACAGGGGCTGCGCGCGCGCCGGGGCCGACGCAGGGGCCGCCAGTGGCGTCCTCACTAGCGAGTGCGCCTGCGCCGAGGCTGACGCCGACGACTGGTTGCTCGAGGGCTCCAACCCCATCGCGGGCGACGACCGCGACGCGTATCGTGGCGCAAAACGTCGGGGCCTATCGCCGCACCGCCGCCGGCGCCGACGCCCTCGTCGACCCCTGCATCTACTGCCGCGGCCGCGATGGCGTCAGCGGCTTTGTCTCCACCGACGCCCTCGTCTTGGGCGGGGCGCAGTGGGCCACCGCCCGTGGGTTAGCACCGACGCGGTGCGGACCCCGAAGGCGCGTGACCGCGCGGGCCACCCTCGGCCAGCACGCAGCGACGGCTAGCGTCAGATCGCGCGCGGGCTCCAAGGCTAGCGCCTTTGCCAGCCGCGACGCCCGGGCATCCGCCGTCGCCGATCCAACGACTTCGTCATCGTGTGCCGCTGGGCCAGCATCGTCGCTGGCAGCCTCCGGCGTCGACGCCCGCGCAGGGACCGACGCCGACCTGTCGGGGGCTGGATGTCGTTTCCCCGTAGTCATTGGCGGCTCTGGGGGCCCGGGCGGCGGCCCCAGTGGTGGGATGTCGAATTCATTTCGTTTCCCCGTGGCGGCCCTGAGGCCCCGGCGGGCCCCCCTTCTTCCCCCCTGGGGGAACAGGTCGGGGCCGCGGTCGGCTCGGGGGGGGCGCTGCTCCCGGCAACGTCCTCCGCAAAGCTCTCTCTCTCTCTCTCTCTGCCTTTGCCGCGTCCGCGAATGGCGCGACGGGGGCTCCCGCGATCACCGATGGCAGCGACCCGTCGGGGCCCGGGGCTCGAGGTTTCGCCAGCTTCGACGACGCCGCCTTCACCATCGACACGGCCATCATCCACTGCGGGGTCGACGCCGGCGCCCTGCGTTGCAGGCGCGCCCGCGTGGCGACGGCAGCGGGGCGCCCCGCGCGGGGCCGCCCCGAGCCGGCAGGTCCTCCGGGCGCTGGGGCGGTGGGGTGCCTGAGTATAGCTGGCACTTGGTCGACGGCTGGTGGCGGCGGACTTCGGAAGCCGAGGTTCTCGCCAGCGGGCTCGGGTACGAGGTTGCGCGCGCGCCCGCCGGCTCCCGACCGCCGCCGCTGCTGCCGCGGGGTCGCCTTGGCCGCAGGCCGGCCGGGCACCCGGCTGCGCCTGAGGCGAAGAGCAAGCCCCCCGTAGGCGAACCGCCTCCTGGGTAAGTTGTATCGGGCTGTTTCGTGCCTTCCGATGCCCTTGACAGGGCGCTGTGGTGACTACTACTATTAACCCCAGGAAGCATTTAAGAACCCCCCCCCCCTTCCGGCAAATCGATAACCCTTCCGCACCCTGGAAACGTTACCTGGCACCAAGAGCCCTCCTCCTCCTCCTCATCCTCCTTCTCCTCCTCCTCTCCTCCACCCACGAACTTCCTCCTGCCCCCTCCTCCTCCTCCTCCTCCTCCTCCTCCTCCTCCTCCTCCTCCTCCTCCCGCGCCCCCCTCCTTCCCTCGGGGCCCAAGGCCTGTCAGGGCCCAAGTCACCTGAATTTCGATTGTGGCCCAGGGGCCAGGCCTCCGCGAATTTGTTGTGTGTCCGGGTGCTAAACCTATCGTTCGGTTATTTCGGCCCCTCGGAATATCGAATAAACATGCGGTGCTAAGATATCGCCGGGGGGTTTCTTAAATGCTTCCTGGGGTTACTACTACTACTACTACTACTACTACTACTACTACTACTACTACTACTACTACTACTACTACTACTACTACTACTACTACTACTACTACTACTTAACTACTACTACTACTACTACTACTACTACTACTACTACTACTACTACTACTACTACTACTACTACTACTACTACTACTACTACACTACCACTACTACCACTACTACCACTATACTACTACTACTACTACTACTACTACTACTACTACTACTACTACTACTACTACTACTACTACTACTACTACTACTACTACTACTACTACTACTACTACTACTACTACTACTACTACTACTACTACTACTACTACTACTACCACTACTACTACACTACTACTACTACTACTACTTCTACTTCTACTTCTACTACTACTACTACTACTACTACTACTACTACTACTACTACTACTACTACTACTACTACTACTACTACTACACCACTACCACTACCACTACCACTACCACTACCACTACCACTACCACTACCACTACCACTACCACTACCACTACCACTACCACTACCACTACCACTACCACTACCACTACCACTACCACTACCACTACCACTACCACTACTACTACTACTACACTACTACTACTACTACTACTACTACACTACTACTACTACTACACTACTACTACTACACTACTACACTACTACACTACCAATACCACTACCACTACCACTACCACTACCACTACCACTACCACTACCACTACCACTACCACTACCACTACCACTCCCACTACCACTACCACTACCACTACCACTACCACTACCACTACCACTACCACTACCACTACCACTACCACTACCACTACCACTACCACTACCACTACCACTACCACTACCACTACCACTACCACTACTACATACTACTACTACTACTACTACTACTGCTACTACTACAACTGCGACTACTACGACTATTACGACTACTACTACTACTACTACTACTACTACTACTACTACTACTACTACTACTACTACTACTAGGACTACTAGGACTACTACGGAGACGACGAAAACTACTACTACTACTACTACGACTACGACTACGACTACTACTACTACTACTACTACTGCTGCTGCTACTACTACTACTACTACTACTACTGCTGCTACGACCGCTATTACTACCACTACGACTACGACTCCGACTACGACTACGACGAATACTAGTACTAGTACTACTACTACTACTGCTGCTGCTGCTACTACTACTACTACTACTACCACTCGACTGGTACGAGTAATACTAGGACTACTATTGCTACTACTACTACTACTGCTACCACCACTACTGCTACTACTACTACTACTACTACTACCACCACTACTACTACTACTACTACTACTACTACTACTACTACTACTACTACTACTACTACTACTACTACTACTACTACTACTACTACTACTACTAACTACTACTACTACTAACTACTACTACTACTACTACTACTACTAACCTACTACCACTACTACTACTACTACTACTACTACTACTACTACTACTACTACTACTACTACTACTACTACTACCACTACCACTACCACTAGTACTACTGCTGCTGCTACTACTACTACTACGACTACTACTACTATTACCACTACCATTAGTAATAGTATTACTCCGACCTCTACTCGTACTCCTCCTACTAATCCGACTAGACTAGTGCCGCCACCACTATTACTACTATTAAACTACTACTAATAATGAGACATAATATTATTACTTGTGCTGCTAGTGCGATCGCTTCTGCTAGTATCGCTGGTGGTGCTGGTAGTGCCTGACTTTCGTCCGTTTGAGTTCGCATCATCATAAGACCTCCTCGGTTTCCTTTCCTTCCTCTTTATCCTCCTCTTCTTCCTCCGAAGGGGCCAGGTGTGACTAGAAGGGGAGGGGGGGGGAAGAGAGGGGGCCGAAAAGGAGGAACAACGGCAGAGGAAAGTATAAACAGCGAGGCAGAGAGAAAACTGGACACATAAGGGAGAGGAGGACGGGAGGAGGGACGAAGAGAGACAACGAAAGGGAGAGGAGCGCGGGAGGAGGGCGGGGACCCGCCGGCCCGCCGCCGCGCCCCGAGAGCCCTGGGGCCCAAGCGGTGCCACACGGCGGCCGCGGGCCGCAGGCAGGCCGCGGGGCCCCGCCGCCCGCCGCCGCCGCGGGCCCCCACAGGCAAGGGATTGTGAATCATATGTGTGTGTATGTATGTATGTATATATATATATATATATATATATATGTATCCATTTTTTCTGTAATACATAAAGACATGCAAACATTCATGTAAGTGCGTGTTTGTACATATACACATATATACATATATATACACAAATATACGCTATATATACATGTACACCGTGCACACTTATTCAAACATATACGCACACTTTTTGTTTTACATTTTTTGTACCCGTCCAAAGGCATGCCTCCCTCAGCGCAAGCTGCTGTCAATGACATTGTGTCGCGCCTCAATGCGTGGCGCTTGAGGCGAACCGTGTCGCTCGGAGCGCTGAACTTCAACACTGTCGCAGCTTTGGCTTCGCAACTCCTCGGGGGCGACGCCGACCAGTACATCCGAACAATAACGGCGAGGGTCAAAAACAAACTCGAGGCACTATTGCACGGTCGAACGGCCGACCAGGTTTTACCGGAACTGTCCCCTGAGTGCTTGAGTGCTTTATGCAACGCTCACCTTGGCCCATCGCACGTGGAACAGATTCGCGATCGCCTCGTCAACGTTGAAGGGGATGCAGCTGATGCCGTGCCTCTCTGTGACGCTGCTTCGTCGCTCGTTCCAGCGGGGCCGTCGCCATCGAATCTGGTTATCGCGCCCATCGTAGAACAGCACCTTTCCAAATTCGACGCCATGACTCCGCATGAATTGAAGGTCGCACTGATGGGCCGCGACGTCGAGGTGGCGAGGTTGAGAGACGATTGCAAGAAACTAAATGCGAGCAGGAATCACTACAGAAAGCGGGCAGAGCGCTTAGAGCAACTCGTCAGCTCTCAGGGGGTACTCATCGACAGCATGGCAGAGAAGTTAGTCCTGCGACCTGGCAAGCGCAATGTGAGTGTATATGGTGGGTATACGATGGCGCTCAAGCGGAACTTAGGCCACGCATCCTCCTCTGCAATCGTCCAGGTAGTCGGCGGGGACAGCTGGTCAGGTGGATTGAAAGAAAAATATTGCCACGCGCTTCGAACATCGGTGCTGTCATGCGCAGCGGCTGCTGAGTGAGGAATGGTACAGAGATCTTCACATGGCAATGGCTGAAAACCCAGCGTCTTTGGACCACCTTGACACACGGCCAGCACGGTACTTACGCGCACTTCGAGACCATGCAGCTTTGAGGTGATTCAATACCTAGGTGACGCTACGAACCAATCAGCAAAACAGAAAGAGAAAGTGCACATAGCACTTGTGTCCTGCTTAGGTGCGGTCTTCGTTGATATTTTTTTATGGACGCGGCGTCGGCCTTCATGTGCGCGCGTTCGCTCGCTGATGTCCAATGCGCCGGGGAAGGCACGGGATTGGAATTGCCTGCCCTTGCGCGACGCGAGCTGCTCTCAGTGTCGTGCCCTGTCTGGGATCAACGCATCGGAGAGGCAGCTGGCCACCCAGATCGGCTCGCGTTCTTCATGATCGGCTTGGACAGGGGGCCCGACTGCCAGCTGTTCGGCAGGATCCTTGTTGCCAGCGCGAAGCTCGCCGCAAATGTAATCATCCACGTGCAATGGTGCTGCTTTCGCAACTTCCACAACGTCGTCGAGAAAAATCTTAAGCTGCTGGACGCCTTCGAATGGACCGACCACAAATTCCCCGTGACGTATACGAGTGGCTTAAAGATTATCGTGAACGCATGGGGGGCGCCAGGGATGCAGAGGAAACTTCGAGCGGCAGCAGCTCGGGGCGACTTCCTGGGACCAGTCCTGGGCCGTCGATGCTTCAAGACATTGATTGGCCGATGCATTACTGGGCGCGGGCGCAGCGTCGACGCTGTTGAAAGGGGGCCAGCTGAGGGCGGGAGCAATATTATCAAAGTCTTTAAACGCGTGCTGAAGGGCAACGCTGCTGCTGACATCGCGGCGGCGGAGGTGCGTGTGGCGGGGAAAAAAACATGCAGAACTATTTGTGGCGAAGCCAGCCTTCCCCCGCGTCGGGTTCCTCTGTCATGGAGGGGTCAGCGATGCGAGCGGCTTGGCCCGCGCATCAAACTTTTTTCTTGCGTTTCGCCCGCGGGTCGTTGCAGACCCCGACGACGAAGAGGCGGGGTGCCAGGCGCGGGCTCTGACCAATTGGGGACAGCGAAAAATAAACCAAACGCAACAACACAGCAACATTTTCCATACCTATATACTATATACATGTATAGAGATATGCACGCACACACCATCGCATTCGCCCGCCCAGAGGCAAAAATGGGGCGGTGGCGCCGCATCACTCGGGAGCTACTAGGGGACAAAGTGTTCTGGGCCACGATTCAGCTTTCGTACGTCGCCAAGTCAGTGGTGCTCCAAGCTTCCTACTGGGCGCAGAAAAAATACAAAGGAGGAAAATGACGCCAGCAAACAATCAACGAGCTCGGTGTATTTAGGGCCTACTGTGATGTCTTCTTTGGTTGCTGGAAAAGCAGAGGAACTGGCTGCCAAACAATCAGAGTTGTTGACAATGGATTCGCCTATGCTGGAACATTGTTTGGGTCAGATGAGTGATCGGAGTGAGGGTTTGATGCTCTTTGTGGCCTTGGTCATTCAAGGGGCCTCACAATGGGGCGTGCGAGTAATGCGTTCAAGATTTTCCTTGCAAGATATATGTATTTACCGAGCAGGGCCCTGACATTCCTTGCGAGGCAAGGAAATGCGTAGCCAATGAGTGGAAAGAGAAGACGGACGCCGAGTTGTCAGCCTCACATTCGGATTGAGCCATAAAAAAGCATTTTTTTTTGTCTCTCCTCTTCTTTTGTTTTTTTTCTTCCTGAAGACGTTCAATATTCGAGGATCGACGGGCGAGTTACATGCATGCTGTATCATGCCGTGCTCGCTGTTCGGTCGCAATGGCCAAGTCATGCGCAGGGGGGAAGGCACCCGCGACATATTGCAGACCATGGCAAAGAGAGCTCCATCAATGCTACTGCCACTTGCTAGTGCGAGACTTTCGCTTAAGAAGGGCACCGTTCCGAGTCCATCGACCTGTGTATCGCTTCGCCAGCAAATCGTTGAATATGAAATCTCCAGGGGGTGCTCTCTCCGATTCCAACCCCTTCAGATCGCCGAGCACGCAAGCAAAGAACCCGAGCAGCCACGTGTGCAACCGCCGATGGCCATCCTGCGGGCTGCGCGCGTCTGTCGGCACTTGAAATCAGATTTCGGTTGTGGTGCGCGCCGGATGGGGGGACTGATCGTGCGAGACGATTTTGATATGGAGCGCGACGCCTTTCATCCTCGTGATGGTTATTTATGGGCTAACACTTACTTCAATATGCTGTGCGCCTCTGCTGGCGAAATGAAGCGAGACTCAATCGGCACGATGCCGTTCTACTTGCAGGTCCCCATATCAACGCATCGGGCCGTTGACGTCGTGGCAGGCCTCATTGATGACATACTTCCGAATGTTGCCAGCGCTGTTGTCGTCATCGACTATCGTCTGACATGGATCTCTCGAGTTGCAGCCGTGGTTCATCTCGACAGCGCAGAGGCCGCGGGTATACCGCTAAAGAAGGTGATGCCCCCAAGAGGAAAGAAGCGACCCAAGCCGGGAGATGACGGGCCCCACCCTCCTCTCGGTGACGGCGGCGACGCAGCAGGGCATCGAGATGGTGAGGGCACCGTAAACTTAGAGAAGGAGCTCGATCACCTCTTAGAGGAAGCTGGCATCGACGATGTCGGCGCCCCTGGTGACGACGAGGAGGTGGGGTCCGAGGCCGACGGCGGCGAATCTGAAGATGAAGAGACTGAAGACGAGGGCTTCGCAGCTCCACCATCTCCACCGCCTCCACATCATGAGCCCGACGGCGGGAAACCACCAGCCCCAGGTCCATCAGCAGCAGACGTGGTGCACCCACTCAACCATCTCAATCAGGACGACCAGCTTCTAGCTACAGATGCGTGCCTCGAAAGATGCAGAGTTCAGAAACGAGACGTGCAGCTCGCTGTCGACTTGGCTCGAGATCATAGTGTTCGGGGTCCCGAAGATGGGTGTATATCTTTGATCGCGATGGAGATCGCGGGTGATGGTGACTACCTCGTGTTGTTCGTCAAGTGGAGTAGCTGCAGCAGCTTCGATGGAAGATCAGTGTCCCTCGACAAATCCAATCGGGTCAAGTACTTGGTGCCATCCAAGAAGGGTGCGACAACTGGGCTCGGAGTGCCAGCGCAAAGCTATATAGGTTGCAAGGTGGTGATCGCGCATGTGCCAGTGCGGATGTTCAAGCCCAGGCCAGGTCGGGATACCATGCCCTCATGGTGCCTAAATCTTCGAGACCTCCACCAAGCTAAACAATGCAGTGGGCCACAAGAAATTGCCCAAGGTGTGTCGCCGTGCTTGTTGTGCGGTACTTCAGTTGTTCCTGGGTGTCCAATGCCAGAACCGAGTTTTGTGTGCTCTTCGTGCTGTTCGCTGTGGCACCCGACCTGCTCTGCGTGGGCGGCGAGGCGATTGGGCGTCGATGTTGGGCCTGCAGCGGCTATGGGCGAGCCTCCATGGCAGTGCGCTGCCTGCGCGGCGCTGGCCTGTTGACGCAGGCCCTCTGGGGCATCGCAAACACCAGCCCCGCGGGCTTGAGCCAAAATGGCCACGGGTGGCTAGGGGCATAATGCGGAGAGGGAGGCGGATTATGAGGAGGATACTGGGTGGAGGGAGTAGCAGTTATTTCCAACAAAAAAACAAACCAATATGAGGCTCAACACGAGGATGAGGAGGATCACATGAGGAGAGGAGGAGGAGGAGGATGAGGGGGCGGAGGAGGAGGGGGGGCCAACCCGCCGAACCGCCCCGACGGCTGCACTGCCCCGCGTCGTGGGTGATGGCGCTGCCGAGCGCGGCGGGTGCAGGAGCGGCCGCTCCGCTGGCTCAGGGCTCCCGCTGGCCAGATGTGCCCGAGGATGAGGGGGAGGGGAGGGTGTGTGTGTGGTG
>CAUYUJ010018273.1:77500-112385 GCA_963575745.1 Prorocentrum cordatum | reverse complement strand
AACGGGCTCGTGAGATCAGCCAGGGTGGCTCCCCCTTGGGGCTCCCAAATGATGCCCCTGGCAGCGTTTTGTGACCATGAGGCTTTCAAGAGATACATGTTGGGGGCGCCAAACGGCAATTCTAGCTGAGACGTCCCACCAAAATCGGCGCGAACGGGCTCGTGAGATCAGCCAGGGTGGCTCCCCCTTGGGGCTCCCAAATGATGCCCCTGGCAGCGTTTTGTGACCATGAGGCTCTCAAGAGATACATGTTGGGGGCGCCAAACGGCAATTCTAGCTGAGAAGTCCCACCAAAATCGGCGCGAACGGGCTCGTGAGATCAGCCAGGGTGGCTCCCCCTTGGGGCTCCCAACTGATGCCCCTGGCAGCGTTTTGCGACCATGAGGCTCTCACGAGATACATGTTGGGGGCGCCAAACGGCAATTCTAGCTGAGACGTCCCACCAAAATCGGCGCGAACGGGCTCGTGAGATCAGCCAGGGTGGCCCCCCCCTTGGGGCTCCCAAATGATGCCCCTGGCAGCGTTTTGCGACCATGAGGCTCTCAAGAGATACATGTTGGGGGCGCCAAACGGCAATTCTAGCTGAGACGTCCCACCAAAATCGGCGCGAACGGGCTCGTGAGATCAGCCAGGGTGGCTCCCCTTGGGGCTCCCAAATGATGCCCCTGGCAGCGTTTTGTGACCATGAGGCTCTCAAGAGATACATGTTGGGGGCGCCAAACGGCAATTCTAGCTGAGACGTCCCACCAAAATCGGCGCGAACGGGCTCGTGAGATCAGCCAGGGTGGCTCCCCCTTGGGGCTCCCAAATGATGCCCCTGGCAGCGTTTTGTGACCATGAGGCTCTCAAGAGATACATGTTGGGGGCGCCAAACGGCAATTCTAGCTGAGACGTCCCACCAAAATCGGCGCGAACGGGCTCGTGAGATCAGCCAGGGTGGCTCCCCCTTGGGGCTCCCAAATGATGCCCCTGGCAGCGTTTTTTGACCATGAGGCTCTCAAGAGATACATGCTGGGAGGCGCCAAACGGCAATTCTAGCTGAGACGTCCACCAACATCGGCGCGAACGGGCTCGTGAGACAGCCAGGGTGGCTCCCCCTTGGGGCTCCCAAATGATGCCCCTGGCAGCGTTTTGTGACCATGAGGCTCTCAAGAGATACATGTTGGGGAGGCCAAACGGCAATTTAGCTGAGCGTCCACCAAAATCGGCGCGAACGGGCTCGTGAGATCAGCCAGGGTGGCTCCCCCTTGGGGCTCCCAAATGATGCCCCTGGCAGCGTTTTGTGATCATGAGAGAGTGTGAGTGTGAGCTTAACTTATCTTGTCTTATCTTGAAATCTCTTCTTATCATATCTTGTGCTATCTTATCTTATATTGTAGTATCTTATCATGTCTTGTCTTATCTGGTGATTATCATTGGGAGGAGGGAGGCGCGAGCGGGAGGAAGAAGGAGGAGGAGGAGTGGGAGGCGTCAGAGTAATAACAATAACCCCAATCCTTAGGATATGGGGAATAAACATATCGATACATAAAACTCTGAATGCAGTGCTTCACCCAGCCGGCGTGTCGGGCCTGCAGAGGACCGCGGCATTGATTTTTTGGAGTTCGGCCGCGGGCAGGTCTGGAGCAACGGCGGTGCCTTCAAGACGGCGGAGGAGCGCTTCGCAGGGTACGCGGGCCTGGAGTTGATGCAAATCATCTTCCATTTCTACCCAATCGTTTTGCACTTCGATGTCCCTTTCATCAACTCGGGAGGCCAGTGGGCCATCTCACGGGACAAGACGAACAGCGCTCGCGGTGACGACGCTACCATCGAGGAGAGGGCCGTCAGCATCGAGACCGTGGGCTTGCTTCACGGCCTTGGCGGCGGCGCGTGGCTGAAAGCAACCGCGAAGGGGAATCCAATCAGCCCGTCTGCTACGTGCACTACTCTGCATTGGGGTCCCCGTTGCGATGGAATGAAGCGTGCTTATGACAGGGGCCCAAAGAAGCTCAACGCGAAGGTTCAGATGAGCGTGAGAACTGGCTTGAAGGACACAACGATCTCCCCCGTCGACACTCCGACCGACATCCTCGAGAAGCTGGTGTCCCTCGAGAACTCCATGAACACGAAGGTGCTCGCGACCACGTTCACCGAGGTGATGGAGCCGACGGACAAGGTGGAGGCCCCGTGGGAGAAGCAGAAGATCGACTACGGGTGGAGCCACGGGAGCATCGGGCAGGGCGCGATGGAGGCCAACAAGAAGGCACTCTTCCAGGCCGCCTTCGATAACCAGCGTTGGGACTCCACTCCGATGTACGGGAACTGCCTGAGCTTTTACAAGGCCGTCGTGGGCGGCGGGAACAGCGATGGCACGGGGGGCCAGCGGGGGCCCTTTGAGCCCCGAGGGGCCATAAACACATAAAAACTAAACGTGCGTTTAAACCATGGTAACACAATGACTAAACGCACGTTTAAAACATAGAGTCAACCATGATAGTGCGGATGGGGCAACTTTCCAAAGCTACCAGTGCACCCTTGCCCCTTCGGCATTCGGCATCCCTCGGTCTGCTGCTGCGCTCCGCACGGGAAACGTCAACATGGCTTTCCAAGGCCCTTGGACCCTTACCGCGCATCCTTACTACCCTGGTCGAGTGAGTGTAATCATAACATGCAACATAGGCTGCGAAGAAGATCAAGATGGAGGCGCACGGGCCGACTGCTACCTTCTGGGATGTGTTTAAGGACTGGTGCAAGGCCAACGTGGACTTCTCTCACAAGCACGTGGAGCAGCACAGGACGATCTTTGCTTCGCTCGCCACGATCATCAAAAATATCAAGGACCAGCCCGACAGGATGATCCTGCTCCTCGAGATGGTGTTCCCATTAATCAGGTTGCAGGACGCAATAGATTGTCGGATCGGTCTGCAAGTTAAACTCCAGCCCCCGAGCCCAACAGAAATCCAAGCCAACTGTTTTGGCGGCAATCGTCGCACTGTCCGTTAGCTACCCTCTCCCCCTCTGGGAATTCGGAGGTGTTTTACAGAACACACCTCCGGCTTCCAATCTATATATATATATATATATATATATAGTTCCTCCTCCTCCTCTTCCATCTTGAACCATCTTGGGCCTGCTTAGTTTTGCATCTGGGTCCCTGGGTCATCCTGGCTCGGGGCCGATTAAGAGGGGGCCGAGGGGAGTGCGTGAACTGAGGCAGGTGAGGAGAGGATGAGGCTAGGGGGTGGCGAGAGAGGGGGGGCAGATGGGGGGAAGGGGATGGGTGGGATGGGGGAGGATATTTTTGTTGTGTCGGATCCTGAAGGCCGATCGGCAAGTGCCCCGTGCTCAAGGAGGGCTTGCCCAACCCTGCCTTCAGCAGCCCCATCGCCGAAGCGATGATCGCGAACGGGCTGCTTTGGGGCGTGGGGGCGAGTAAGGTGTCGGAGATTATCGGCCAGGAGGTCAAGGACTACCAGAAGGCAGTCGTGGAGTCGCACATCCTAGAGAGAGTGAATGAGGATACTGCCCCATCGCCAGCGACGCCTAGTCCGATCTCCATCGCCAGTGGAAGCGTTGCGTCGGGCTCTTCAGCACAGACCCCGCAGAGCACCGAGAAGCAGAAAGGCAAGGGCTGCGGTCGTGGCAAGGGCAAGGGGTCGCCAGCTGCAAAGGTCCATGAGGTGCAAGAGGTGGGGAAGACCTATGCCGAGAGCGTTGACTACCTCGTGAGCTACCTTAGGGAGATCAACGCGGACGACCCCCACATTGAGACCTACAAGAGGTTGTTCACGTTCGCTGCCCTGAGGGGGCAAGTCATCTTGGACGGCAAGGCCGTCGGGAAGGAGCAGGTCGTGAAGAAGTTCAGCATGCTCAGGAAGATCACCAAGGGGCAGGTGTACACCGCTGCGAAGCTTGCTGGCCCTCGGATTTCCGACGTTGACTTCCCGCATGGTTTGGGTCCAATCGATGGTGGCGATGCTTCGCAATGCAGGTCGATCGCTAATATTTCTGAGGAGGTCGCCGAGAACATGATGGTAGAGCAGCTGCCTTTCGTCAAGAAGATCCTGGACTACTTCAAGATGAACCCGATATCTGCCAGCATCGACTGCCGCGTGGCGCCGGCGAGGATGTCCAACGAGGTGATGATGGAGATGTGGACTTACATCGACGCAGACACGACACCTACGAAGCTGCTGATGGAAGGCATCGCGCCAACGACGTGTGCTAAGGTCTTGCAGGTTCTCCCGTGCGAGTTCGACGAGGCGATCGACCAGTGCGAGGCTCTGCTCCAGAAGAGTGAAAGTTTCAAGCAGCGGGTTTCCGAGAGCGGTTCACAGCTGGAGGCCTTCAAGGAGGTGCTCAACATGAAGATCAATTCGACCGTCGTGAAGCACGGTCGAGTGCAGCTCCTTGCCAAGGTCGTTCAGCACTTAGGGACGATGAACTTCAAGCGTAAAGTTGGGGATGAGATCAAGATGGATCCATGGGTATCGAGCTTCGTCAGTTCCTTGATGAAGGTTGCGTGCGAGTCCCACGCCGTCAACTCCAAGCTCGGTGAGATGGCGGATGACGTGACCAAGATGACCCCCGTCATAGAGATCTACACGAAGGTTGCCATGCCATGGGATGAGTTCGTGAAGGTGTGGATCGATAATATTAACAAGATGTCCCAAGTGATTGCGGAGGTCGACGTCGACGGCTTCAGGAGGAGCCACGACGCCACCATGGATGAGTTGAAGAGCATGGACATGGCACAGCTTTCCCGAGCTATGTGGGCGCAATTCGAGAGCACGTTCAAGTGCGGCATGACGAAGGCTAACGCCATCTCAGCCTACCAGAAGCAGTGCAACGTGACGGGGTTGCAGAACGCCTCCTGCCCCTCTTCCTCCTCCGAATCTTTCCTCCCTCCCTTCCTCTTCTTTCCTCCTCTCTTCTCAAGGCCTTAGGACTCTCTCCCCTTGCCCAGAGAATATGCCCCTCTTCCTCTCTCCTTACCTTCTCCCAGGCGAAGTTCCACAAGGAGCTCATGGTGCTCGAGTGGCTCAGCGGGGGCACCGTCGGCGCGGAGCGCGTGGTCATCGAGGGGCTGCGCAACGAGTACGTCCCCCAGGTGCAGCAGGCCGTCACCCCGATGAAACCTGGTGGACCAGAGCCGTTGGATGATGATGATGATGAGGAGCTAACTCTTAAGAGAGTTGCCAGCAAGGCGAAAGCAGACGAGGAGGCGGAGTTCAATATCACTGGTGTTGAGGAGAGGCTCTTGGTCGATTCCCATGGAGGTCGTGGTGGATGGCACGCCTGAGGTCAAGACCTTCCTCTTCCTCGACGGCCTCCTGTGCAAGAACGAGAAGTCGACGGAGTTTTGCCCGGCGTGGATCGCCGCTGTCTGGGCTCCGCCGAAGAAGGCAGGGATGGGGGAAGAGGAAGAGGAGCAGCAGAGGAGGAGGTGGATGGGGGCCGAACGACTCATCCAATCGAAGGGCCGTCCAATCGAAGGGGTGAGTAGTTCGGCCCCCTCATCGACCTCCTCCGTCCTGCCGTCCTCATCCTCCTCTCCCCCCCGCCTCCAAGGCGAAGGAGAAAGAGGGCGCCTCTGCAAAGGGCAAGAAGCGCAAGGCTGAGGAGTCCGTCGTCGAGCGCGGGCCCCTGGCTAGCCACGTGCTGAAGTACACGGTCCAATCGTTCGAGGTCGGTGCGAAGAAGTACAGCGTGTCCATCCCCGTGCTGGAGGCGGCCGACATGCAGTCGACGGCGCCGTTCCCTGTCATCCGCGGGAGGGTGGGCCACGACGACTGCGAGAAGCAGAAGGCCATCCGCTCGGAGAAGGCTGGCTTCGCCCAAGGCTGAGCATGTGCGCCTGTGCGCTGGACAGCTCCGCCTGAGCTGAGCTCGAGGCCGAGCCTGAGGTCGAGTTGTTTTTTGAGGTGGAGATGGGAGGATAATGAAGGACATAAGGAGGAGGAGGAGGGAGAGAAGGAGTCCGAGGGGAAGTGGGATGGAGGGGGGAAGGAGGGGGTGATAAGAGGAGAAAGAGGAGGAGCGACGAGAGGGGAAAGGTAAAAGGAGGAAGGAAGATGGATGATACGAATACGGAATACGAGACTAGGAGAGGGAGTAGGCGGGATGCCGAGGAGAAACAGGGAAAACGGAGGAGGAGGAGGACCCAGGCAAGTAGGACAGAAGAGCTGCACCAGCAGCGGCTCAGCTCCAGGCACGTTTTTTTTCTTGAGTTTGCCGCCTCGGGGGGCGTCGAGAGCCCTCTGGCGGCGGCAGCCGTGGTCGCGCAAGACGGCCCTGGAGTCCGCGGCGGCCACAGAGGGAGTGAGACATCCTCGCAATTATCATTGCCGCCATTCGTCATTCCAAAACCGCACAGAGCAGTGCACGCCCCAAAAAAGCAATGTCAAAACACAAACGGCGACTATATATTTGAGACCATACGAATTACACCTGGGTCGTGCAACTCGGCAACACAATCGGCAAACTTTGGCGAACGGGTTTCGACTGGTATTGCGTCTGCGTGGCGTTTTTATGTACCGTCATCCGCGTGATATATCAAAACGCCTACACTTTTCGCGTATATGTTATCGGAATCACAGACCTCATGCGTATTCACATGTTAAGATTTCATTATGTACCGAACCACAACGACCTTGCATAGTCAAACGGCCTAGACGGCTCTTCCGTCTGGGATGCAGCCATCCCAGCCGCCTCCAGACATTTGCGCCCGCGCAACTGCGGCCGCGAGTCGCGTGGCGCGGAGCCCCACGAGCAGCGACGGCAGTGACCGGGCGGGCCCCGTGACTCGTGCCAGCTTCGGCTACGCCGCCCTCGTCGCAACGCGACTACCACCCGCTGCGGGGTCGGCGCCGGCGTCTCGAGCTGCGGGCGCCCCCGCGTGGCGACCCGCGCCTGGTGCGGCGGCGCCGCCAAGGGGCGCGCCAGCGGCGTCCTGGCCAGCGCAGGCCCACCGGCTTCTACGGGGGCTGCGGGGCGCCCCGATCATGCACGCCCTGCGGGCGCTGAGTCGGTGCGGCGCCTGATGCGCTGGCACTTGGTCAACGGCCGGCGGCGACCGACCGCGGGGGCTGGGGCCCCCATCAGTCGGCGTGGGATCGAGGGCGCGCGCGCGCCCGCCAGCCCCGGGCCGCCGCTACCGCGGCGGGGCCGCCTGCGTGTCCGCAGGCCGGCTGGGCCCCCAGCCGCGCCGGAGGCGACGAGCAAGCCCCCCGTGGGCGGGCCGCCTCCCGACACTTCCCCCCGCGCCGGCGTCGTCGCCCGCGGCGCCTACGCCCTCGTCGTTCCAGCCGATCTCGAGGCCGAGGCAGAGGGCGCCCCGTCCGCGACGCCCGCAGCCAACGGCGTCGGCGGGCCACGACTACCACGGGAGCGGGTGGTGCCGGGATGGGGGCGGGGGACCGATCGTCGGTCAGCCCCAAGCCCGCCAGGGGCGCCTCGGGTTCCGTGGCGGCACCGCCGCTGGCTCGATCGAGGAAGGCAGGGGGTTGGCTCTGGGCAGCAGTGCCCGACGCGCGGGCGGTCGGGGGGCGGTTCGATGGGGCGCGCCCCGCAATCTTGGTTTCGCGCCAACGGGCCTTGGCGTAGACGCGAGGCTCCGGCCTCGGGCTAATTCTTTCATGGTGCGCCCGCCGCGGTCGTGCCCGCAGGCTTGCTCGGGGGCTGGCTCGCGCGATTCTCGTCGAGGAGCCGGGCCGGGGCCCCCGTCGGGGACATGCGCGAGCTCGACAGCGCGTTGGTACTCACGCTGATTCTCAAGACCACGCCCGTATTCCACGTCGAGGGCACGGTCGGGCTCAAGGGCGCGCATCATGGCCGAGGGGCACCCCCCGCGCCCTTTTCGGAGTCATCGGCTGACCCGGGGGAGCGGCAGCGGCCTGGCAGCGGCGGCAGGGTCACCAGCCGAAGTTGGCACGTTGAGCGTACAAGGGTCGGAGTCGGAGCAAGAGGCTCGGGATTCGCCGACAGCCGCGCCGATCGCGGCACCGGCGGCCTCTCGGACAGTGACGCCGACAGCTGCACCCATTGCGAAATCGACGCCAACAGCTGCGCCCACTGCGGCACCGACAGCCTCGCCAACAGCTACACCTACGGCGGTGCCGACAGCCTCGCCGACACCTGCGCCGGCGGCGGCGCCGACAGCCGCGGCGCCGACAGCCGCGGCGCCGACAGCCTCGCCGACAGCGGCGCCTGCAGCAGCTACGACAGCCGCGCTGGCCGCGGCACCGACGGCTGCGCCGACGGCGGCGGCGGCGCCGACAGCGGCGCCGACAGCGGCACCGACAGCCTCGCCGACAGCTGCGGCCCCAGCAGCGCCGACAGCCTCGCCGACAGCTGCGTTGACAGCGGCGCCGACAGCCGCGGCGCCGAAAGCCTGACCAACAGCTTCGCCTGCGCAGCGCCGACAGCCGCGCCGGCCGCGGCGCCGACGGCCGCTTCGACCCTCGCGGCGCGGACGGCGTCGCCAACGGCCGCGCCTCCAGCGGCGCCGCGATGGCCGATTCAACGGCCGCGCCGACCGCGGCGCCAGCCTCGGTGCCGAAGGCGGCGACCCTGGCCGCTCCAGCGTCGACAACCGCCCCGACTGCGGCGCCGACAGCTGTGCTGGCAGCCGCACCGGCGACGGCGCGGACGACCTCATCGACGACCGCGCCTACAGCAGCGCCACCAGACGCCTCGACGGCGGCCCCGACGGCATCGCATTCAGCGGCGCTCACAGCGGCGCCGACAGCCGCGCCGCTCGCGGCGCCGACGGCTGCGCCAACGGCGGCGGCCCCGACGGCCATTCCGGCGACGGCGGCGTGGACAGCGTCGCCGACGGTTGCGCCCCCAGCGGCGTCGACCGCGGCCCCGACGGCTTCGCCGACGGCTGGGCCGACGGCAGCACCGACCGCCGTCCCGGCAGCCGCGGCGCCGACAGCCTGGCCTACGGCTGCGCCGATCGCCTCAGCAGCGTCGACGGCGGCACCCACTGGCATTCCGACGGCTGCGGCCCCGACGGCCGCGTCGACGGCCGCGCCCCCAGTGGCGCTGGCAGCCGCCGCATCTGCGGCGGCCGCGCCGACTGCGGGACCGGCAGCATCGCCGGCGCTCGCGCCGGCAGCTGCGCCCGCCGCGGCACTGCCAGCTTCGCCTACAGCTGCGCCGACAGCGGCACTGACAGCCGCGGCGCCGGCGGCCTCGCCAGCGACGGCAACGGCGGCGCCGTCGGCCGCGGCGCCGACGGCCTCGCCGACAGCTGCGCCTACAGCGGCGCCGACGGCCGCGCCATCCACGGCGCCGACAGCTGCGCCGAAGGCGGGGGCGCCGACTACCGCGCCGACACCCGCGGCGCGGACAGCGTCACCTACGGCGGCGGCGACGGCAGCGCTGACAGCCGCGGCACCGACGGCCTCGCCGACAGCTGCGCCTACAGCGGCACCGACAGCCGCGCCGCCCGCGGCACCGACGGCTGCAGCGCCGACGGCGGCGGCATCGACTGCCGCTCCGACACCTGCGGCGCGGACAGCGTCGCCGACGGCCGCGCCTCCGGTGGCGCCGCCAGCCGCCCCGACCGCGGTGTCGGCGTCCGCGCTGACGTTTGCGCCGGCGGCGGCAGTGACGGCCTCGCCGTCAGCCGCGCCTACGGCGGTGCCATCGGTCGCCCCAGCTACGGCGCCGCCAGCGTCGCAAGCGGCGACGCAAGCTTGCGGCATCACCGACAGCGGAGTAAACGGCGCCAATAGCCGCCCCGACGGCCGCGGGACTGTCAGCCCCCCCGACTGCAGCGCCGACGGCCTCGCATGCAGCAGCGCCGACGGCATCCCGGACAACGACCCCAGCGGCAACGGCAGCCGCGTCGACAGCTGCGGCACCAACAGCCTCGCCGGCCGCTGCGCCCCCGGGGCGCCAACAGCCGCCCCGCGCCCGAGGAGACGCGCTGGCGCGCAGCCTATGGCTAAGGGCTTCGGAGGCCAGGTTTCGTTCCAGCGGGCCCGTGGTCGAGGGCGCGCTCACCTCCGCCGATGTCGGACGGCCGCTACCGCCGCTAGACTGTCTGCGTGGTCGCGAGGGACCTAGCCTTAGGGGCGAGGCACCAGCGACGGGCTTGCTATCATCCGCCTCGGAGGCCGTGGCCGCGACCGAAGGGGCACCCCGGAGCTGGCTCACGCGGGTGCCAGACGCCCCGTTGGGGCCCACGGACGCTCCGGCGCGCAGCGGAGGGCTGGCGCGCCCGGCCGACGGCGACGCCTCCAGCGGCGCCGACAACCGCCCCAACGACAGCGCCGAGGCCAGGGGCGCCCATGATCGCTCGCGCCCGAGCGACGGGACCAGCAGCAACGGGCGCAGCGGCGCCGATGAGTACGCAGTCTGCGCCCCCGCCGGCGGCCCGAGCAGCTGCGCGCGCGGCGGCCCCATCAGCGTCGCTGACAGGGTCGCCGACCGCCGCGACTACGGCAGCCCCAGCGCGGTTTCCGACGGCGCCGCCAACAGCTGCACCAGCCGCGGCACTGACAGCCGCGCCGCCAGTAGCGCCGCCCGCCCTGCCGACTGCGACGCCGACAGCCCGGCAGTGTGCGCCGGGGGGCCTGGGCGCGGCCGCTGGGCGCCAGGTGGCCACGGCCGGCGCTGGGCGGCGCCGGCGGCGCGGGCGATCCGACGGCGTTGGCGGCGGCACTCAGCCAGCTCGACGTCGGGGGCGATGGTCGAGCGATCGGCCGTCCAACGTGACAGGCGGCCGAGGGCCCGGAGGCGGCGGACGTGCGCTGGCGCCAGCACCAGCCGCCCGTCACACCTGGGCTTGTCCCCAGCCGCCACCCCACGCGGCGGAGGCGGCAGAGCGGCGCCAGCTGCGCGCTCCACCGCGTCCGCAAGTTCGACTATAGCTGCACCGACGACGGCGCGGCCCACCTCACCGACGGCGGCTCCCGAAGCTGCGCGGACGGCCGCGCCGAACGCCGCTCCGACGGTGGAATCGACTGGTACGCCCACGGCCGCGCCGACCGCGGCCCCAGCAGCCCCGGCTACCGCCGGGCCAACGGCGGCGCGGGCAGCGACATTGACAGCGACGCCGACACTGGCGCCGACGGGTGCGTCGACAACAGCGTGTGTCGCGGCGCCGACAGCGACGCCCTCGGCCGCGCCGTCGGGCTCGCCGACATCTGCACTGGCAGCCGCGCCGACTGCCGCCTCGACGGCGGCGCCCGCGGAGTCGCCAACCGCCGCGCCAGCCGCTATGCCGCCGACGGCGTCGACGGCGGCGCCAACGACGGCACTTGTGGGGGCGCCGACTCGTTCGCTGAGAGCGGCGCCAACGGTGGGGCCTGCTGGTTCCTTGACGGCGGCGGCGTTCACGGGGGCACTGAGCGGCGTACCAACAGGGTCGCCGACGCTGGCGCCGACACCGGCGCCCACATCCGTGCCGCCCGCACTGGCGGCAGCGGCGTCGACAACCGCGCCGACCTCGGCATCGACATCAACGCCGACTGCGGCACCGACAGCGGCATTGGCGATGGGGTCGGCAGCCTCGCCGACGGCGTCCCCCACCGCCTCGCGGACGGCTGCGACAGCAGCGGCATCGGCGGGTTCTCCGGCTGCGGCGCCGACAGCCGCGCCGACGGCGTCGCCGGCAGCAGCGCCGACAACTGCCTCGACTGCGGCGCCGACAGCCGCTCCGCCGGTTGCGCCGAGCGCGGCACCGACGGCCGCGTCGACGGCGCCGCCGATTGTGACTCCGACCGCCCCGTCGACCGTCGCGCCGCCCGCTGCGCCGACGGCCGCGCCGACTGCGCGACCGGCAGCTGCGCCGATCGCGGCGCGGACCGCTGCGTCGGCAGCAGCGCCGACGGCTGGGCCGACCGCCTCCCTGGCAGCTGCTCCGACCGCGGCCCCGTTGGCGACGCCGGCGGATCCTCAACGCCGCGCCGCCGGCAAGTCCGACAGTCGACCGGACAGCGCCGCCGTCGGCGACGCCAACTGCGCCCCTAGCAGAGGCGCGGATCGCGTCGCCTGCATATGCGCCGATTACGGCACCGACAGCTACGTCGAAAGCGGCGCCGCAGACTGCCCCGACATCGGCGCCGGCTGCACCTCCGGCCGCTGCGCGGACCGCAGCACCGTCCGCGGCGCTGGTCGGTGCGCAGGCTGCGGCGCCGACAACTGCGCCGGCCACGGGGCCGACAGGAGCGCCGATCGCGTCGGCGGCAGTGGTCCCGGCCGCCGCGCCGACAGGCTCGCCGTCCGCGTCGCCGACAGCGGTGCTGGCGGCAGGTCCGACCGCTCCGCCTGCAGGGGCACCGTCCAGCCGCTCGACATGTTCACCGACTCCGTCACCAGCCGCGGCGACGACAGTTGCGCCGCCCGCTATGTTGGCTGCGGCACCGACGGCCGCGCCAGCTGCGGCGCCGACGCCCGCGCCAGCTGAGGCGCCGACGGCTGCGTCGATTGGGGCACCAGCAGCGACGCCGGCGACGGCGCCAACCGCCTCGGCGGCATCGGCGACGACAGCGACATCGCCGGGTTTGTGGACCTCTGCATCTGCCGCCGGCTACGGCACCGACGGATGCATCGACCGCCCCGACGACAGGTGCGTGGACTGCGGTGCCGGCATCGGCGCCTTCAGCGGCCCCGACGGCCGTTCCGACAGCGATCGACGCCGACGGCGGCCCCAGCAGCCGCGTCGGCCGCAGGACCTTCGGTGGCCCCAGCTGGTGCATCGACTGTGGCGCCGTCGACCGCGCTGACCGCGGCGCCGACGGAGGCGCCGTCAGAGGCGCTGGCGGCGGGCCTGACGCCCGCTCCGACGGCTGCGCCGACTGCGGCGCCGAGGACGGTGTCGGCAGCCGTCCCGACAGCTCGCCGGCCGCGCCGCAGGCCATGGCAAGGGCCAGCACCAGGGCCCGCTGCACGCCACCGAGGAGCTGCTCGCCTGCGAGGACGAGAAGGAGGAGGACCGAGGCGAGGACGAGGAGGCGGAGGAGGGCAGTGAGGCTCACGGGGCGGGCCGCGGCAGGGCAGTTCCCGCGGGCCGCGGGGCGCGCCGCGGGCCTGGCAGGGCAGCGCCGCGGCGCGTGCCCTAGGAGCAGGGCCAGCGGCAATGCCGATGCGCGGGCCACGCGGGCCCCGGCAGGGCCAGCACCAAGGCCCGACCAGCCCGCCAGCGACGCCCCCTCTGAGGCCGCCTGCCGAGGAGCGCTGGGGCGCACTTCGTGGCGGAAGGGGCGCGTGGAGCCGGATGGCACTCGCGCCCTGGCGAATCGCGGGGCGGGGCCCCTCGTCAAGGGCATTCGGGTGCTCGGCGTCGATGAGGGCCTGGAGACGTTCGAGGGGACCTTGCCGGCAGTCTTCAAGGCCTGCGTCGACTTCGGCGCGTGCCTGGAGGCGGCCTACCGGAAGCCGTCCATGGTGACACCCGGCGCGCAGTCTGGCAAGACGGCGGGCCCGGATACCGTGGCAGGGTGCACCCTCTGCGCGCTGGAGCGCGTGGCGCCGCCGATTGTGCCGGTTGTGCCGCCGGTTGTGCCGGGCAACCAGCCTGGCGTCAAGGCGACGGAGAACCTCGATGCTCAATGCGATTAACCAGGGCTCGAACCCATGGCTCGCCCCTTTCCCGTGCGCCCGCGCGCCCCAGAACACCGCGCTGACGACCCGGACCGGCAACGACGGTAACATCGTGGCAGCGCTGTCCAGCCGCTCCAACGCGCGGGGGCCAATTCCAAGGCGCAGAAGGGCGAGTGCGATGCGGCCGCTGCCGACGAGGACGCCACGGCCGCAGAGGGCATGTACGTCAAGGATTACCGACGGCCGCGCCGGCAGCGTCGCCGACAGCAGCGCCGACAGGTGCACCGCCGCGGCGCCCGCAGCGGCCTGGGCGCCCAGCTCCCTCGGGAGCGAGGCTGCACGAGCTGGGACCTCGGCCCGACGGCTGTGACCTCGGCTCGACAGCGGGCAGCCGCCGTCGGGGACCGACGGTCGCCGTCGGGGACCGACGGCCGCTCGCTTGCTCTCCTCGCGCTCGTGCCCAGCAGTTTCCGTTTGGGGCGCGGCGGCCCCGGCCGCCTCCCCTTTCTTTTCCAGTTCTCTGTGCCAGAGGCCCTGGCGCACACTTTGCGCTCCCCGCGGGGCTGGCCAGGTCGCGAATCGACGCGAGTTAGCGATGGCCGCGCCGGTGGCCCAAAGGTGCCTCTCGCCGTCGGCAGCTCCCCCTTCTCGCTCTGTCCTGTCCTGTTGTCCTGTCCCCTCCGCCTCCCCCTCCGCTGCCGCTCGGGCCTCGGGTGCATCTGGGAGTGCCCGCCCGCCGCCGGGCTCTGCCACCGACTTCGCGCTCGCAGCGCGCGCGCCGCCCTTCGGCTCGCCGCGCGGCTCAGTTTGCACGCAGCTCTTGCCGGCCCGCTTCTGCGCCTCGCGTGCCGCTTGCATGCGACGGCGCCTCCGGGCACGGCGCTGCTTTTAGGCGCCGTGCTGCTAGGCGCTCTGGGGAGTCCCGCGTTGCCTGCAGCATTGAGGCGGCGGCGTAGGTGGGGGCGGGCCATGCCTATAGCCCGCGTGGCGCGGCTGGCTAGCCCCGCCCGCGCGCCCCTCTGCCGGCGCCCTTCGCCGCGTTGCCCCCCTCTCGGCGGCGTGCCCACCCGGCCCGCGCAGCGCGATGGGCTTGCCAGCCGTGGCGAGCCGGCGCGGCCGGCACCGTAGTTTGCTCCGTCAGGGATTGGGCCAGGGGGCCGCGTCGCGGGCCGGAAGTTGCGCGCGCAGGCGCGCATTTTGTCTGGCTTAGTGAATGAAGACTGTAGTTTAAGTGGGGGGGAAGGGCGCTCCATTTTGAGCTCATAGCCGTGAGGCTCGAGCGGAGTTGCCCGCCCGCCCACAACTTCGCTCCCGCGCGCGGCCCGGGTCCCGAAGGGGGCCAGGGGGCCGCGTCGCGGGCCAGAAGATGGCGTCCTGCGGCCGCCCGGGGAAAATGATCCCTCCTCTCTCGTCCTTGTCAACCGTCGTGTGCCAGTTCAAAAACCTCAGAATCGCGAGCGCGAAAACGCCCAAGGAAAACAAGTATCGCGTCAATGATGACCACAGGTGGCGACGAAACAACTAGCAGACTGAACGTCGCAGACGTCTTCGCCACCTTTACGAGCAACTCTATGAAGCACCGCAGGGCGACAGCGACGTTTCTAACAACACCGACACGGCAACGGACTCGAGCATGCCGCCATTCACACCACAAGAGCTTCGACGTGCAATCAAGCAACTGAGACACGGCAAGTGCAGCGACACTGCAGGACTCGCGGCCGAACTTTTCCAAGCAGGGGGAAACGCCATTGATTCGCTTTTTCTTCAGCTTTACAACGACATTATCAAGCCAAACCACCCATCGTCCACACAATGGAAGAGAATTGCTAGTCTGGCCTAGTGAAGACTGTAGGTTAAGGTGGGGAAAAGGGCGCTCCATTTTGGTTTCTGAGCTGCGGGCTCGAGAGGAGTTGTGCCCGTTGGCATCCGGCCAAAAAGAGGGGGGGGGCCCGCGGCGCGCGGGGGGCCATGCCGCCATGGGTGATGCTCGCCGTCCACGCGAGCGTGATCGCCGTGGGGGGCGCATATTGGGTGGCGGAAGGGTGGTGGGGATCCATGCGGGCTAGCCCCTCCGTGGGCGGGCCCGCGCTCCCGCCGCCGCCGGGCCCCGATGCCGGAGCGAAGCCCGCCCGCGGTGGAGGGGGGGATCATGGCGAGGGGCGCGGAGCGGTGACGCCCGCCGCCAAGCCGTCCCTGGGAAAGGGGCACGCGCCGGGGCGAGTTCGCCCCGCGCCGCTGCGCCCGCCGCAGCTACAACGACTACGGAGGCGCCGAGCTCGGGAGCAGGGGGTCGACAGCCACTTGGGCCCAAGCCGACCTCGGCGAGGGGCCGGACGTGCGCGGGGGGCAAGCCTCAGGGCGAGCCTCGCCGCGACCCTCCGGGTGCTGCGGGCACCGGGCCGCCCCGCGGCACGGGTCCGGCCCCAACCGAGGGGGGCCGAGGCGCCGCGGATGGCGCCGGGTCAGCCTCGGGCGGGGAGTGAGCCTCGCGCGAGCCCGCGTCTCTTGGGGGAACGCCGGGAGCTTCGCGCGAGGAGGGGGGCCGGGCGTGGGGAAACTGGGTCCCCGCTTGGCCGAGCTGGATGGCCTGGCCCGCGTCTGGGCCGCCGCCTACGCCACCGCCCCCGCCTCCGCCTCCGCCCCCAAGCGAGCCCCCGATCTGGGAGTTGGGCTTTGCGGCGTGGGCCCTGAAGGTTAGTGGGTTCGCGTCATGGTTTAGCACGCCGGCGCGGATCGGGACCCAGGCAGAAGGGAGGCTTCCTCGGTTCGATGATCGACCGGGCTGGTGTTACCCTGTTGGGTTACGGTGGGGGACAGCCATCCTGTGCGGATCCCTCGCGATGCTGGCCATCTTCCTGGGGCTGTGCGCCTGCTGCATCAATATGGCGACGGCCCCCTGGGGTGGCTGTGGTCGGCTCTCCGCTGGCCCCAGTACCAGATTGGGCTCTGTTGTCGCCGGCGGGGAGCTGGTCCCGAGGCGATTCTACCCCCGCCGCCGCCCACCCCAGTCTACGCGCGGTGGCGCGGCCCCGGGATCGGGGGGGACACGGAGTTCGAGTACTGCACCAAGGGGGTGAGAGGACGGGTACGGGACGTCTCCAGAGACACACCCTGCTGCGGAAGCAGGGCCAGGTCGCCCGCATCACCTGCGATTTCACCCCAAAGCCGCGCCTGGATCGGCACGTCCTGAACGTCAAGGTGGACCGGGTCCTCGGCTGTGCGAGCAAGGCCATGCGCGAAAGCTTGGAGGCGGTGGGCCAAGTGCACCTGTGCCGCACCGCGGGCTGCGCCGCCGCCCACCCCTTCCACGTGGATCAGTACGCTGTCGTCGACAACGCGCAGATCGTGGACTTGGGGGAGCACGCACGCTCCACTTGGGGGCGAGCCGTGCGCGTCGGGCTCCGCAAGCTCGGCTGGGCTCTGTACTACGTATTAGGTGGCGCGGGCTGGGCCGCCGTGCAGTGGCTGATCCGCCCGGCCCCGCCGCCGCGTTTCATCGCCGAGAGCGCGGGGCCACGGCTCCTCGGATCCGACTCCGAGAGCGAAGTTGGGGCGGACGAACGCCCGTGCCTAGCGGCGCGAGTGGGCGTCCAGCTCGCCGATGGTGCGCGCCCGCTCCAGCCCGAAGGGTGCAGCGATCGGGGGCTGGCCGAGCCCGCCGTCCTCCTGGCCGAGGGCGCCGAGGTGTCCGATGTCGCCCTCCCAGCTCGGGGAGAGGCGGCGCGGATCTGCCACTGCGCCCACCGCGCCCAGAAGTGCCGAGCTACGTGTCGGGGGCGGAAGTGCAGTATGCCGACCTGCTACCGGACGTCCAAGGGAGTGATCGGAGGAGCCCCCGTCTGTGGCGAGCACCTTGGAGGCAGCCCGACGGTCATGGTGGAGGCTGCGCTAGGCCCAGGCATCCTCGGGGGTCTACGACGGCGGCTTCGATGTGGAAGGGGGCCAGCCCCGCGCCGACGCGGGGCTGGGCGGCCCGGGTCGCCGATGGTTGGCCGGATGCCGGTGCGCCGCCCGATCGGCCCCGCCCACCTCCGCCTCTAGGGGTAACTGTCGAGGACGCCGTGGGGCAAGCGGTCCCGCGAAGCGGGGCGCGAGCACCGGATAGGACGCGAGCTGCGACCCCGCCGACGCCAACACAAGGGCGAGCTCGCTCGGCGGAGGCCTGGCCCGACGACCCGTCCCGGTCGCCCGGGCGGGGGTCCCGTGAGGCGCAGATCGTTGGGCTCCAGTGGATCCAGGAGCGTTTCGCCGTCAAGGTCTGCCCCGCTTACGGGGAAGCCCAGACCGGGCTCCCACCCGCGATGGCTGCCGAGCACCCTCCCAAGTGGCACCTACTGCTGGGCGCGTGCGATGGGGTGGCTACGCGATCCTGGGTGCTGGGAACCCAGGTGACCATCACCGCGAACCTCGGGGGCTTGCAGGTCGAGGTCGACGCTGGCGAGATAGTAAGGTATCCCGCCCCCCTGGGTGAGGGTCACTGCGATCTGGACTGGCTCAACCGCTTGCTGTTCGAGATACCCATGGGATGCAGGGAGGTCGGGGGCGGTTGCTCTCCGTGGACACTCACCAAGGATCTGCTCATCGCGCTACAGCGGCCACGGCGGAAAATGCTCCGACTGATCATGAATGTGCCGAGAAGGGGGAACGCGCTGGTAGCAATCAGAGAGACAGCGCGCGCCAGCTGCAACAACAGAAGTATACGTGTCGACGTCAACGACACCGAATCCAGCACCGACACCAGGGCCGACAACAGCACCGGACGACGACGACGACGATGACGACGACAGCAGCACCAGCGCCAGCACCGACCACAGCACCAGCATCAACACCGAACACAGCACCAGCACCAGCCCCAGCACCATTTGAAAACAGCGCCAACATCGACAATGACACCTGCGCCGACAACGGCACCAGCACTGACAGCATAACCAGCACCAACACCGACGCCGACACCAGCACCGACAACAGCAACCGACGGAGACAACGACGATAGATCTGAGTCGTGGGTTCATTTCATACGGAGAAGTACCTCCACCGCTTTGGTGCGCGCCAAACGAGCGCGAGTCGACGATTGGACCGACGTATACTTCAAGCGACCATGGGCGTTCGCAGCACGCGTGGCCAACCGCCATCGCGACAGGCGGGCGCGACAGAGCGCGCGCTGGGGCCCATGTGCGCGCGACCTACGCCCAGCCTTTCGCCGACATGGCGGGCAACAGAAGCTTTGGCATGATGACATTGTATTTTATCTACATGACGTGGCCAACACCGACAACGATTCCAAATGGTGGGTGTGGGCCCAGAACCTACCATGGTGGAAGACTCGTGAAGAAGGCTTCTTGGACTATATGCGTCGCTTCCCCCACTCCAGCAACTGCAGCGAGTGAGCCTTCTGGCGCTCCGGCGCCCCCGCCAGGCTCTCATAGGGCCGCCCCTCTCTCTCTCTCTCTCTCTCTCTCTCTCTCTCTCTCTCTCTCTCTCTCTCTCTTTTTTTTTTTTTTTTTTTTTTTTTTTTTTTTTTTTTTTTTTTTTCTCTCTCTCTCTCTCTCTCTCTCTCTCTCTCTCTCTCTCTCTCTCTCTCCTGGAGGGGTATGTGTGGGAGACGTCCTGGGCCAGGCTGGTGGTGGCATGTGCAGTCTCCTCTTGTCTCTTTTTGTGCGTGGCCCTCATGGCGCGCGCGTCTCTGTGGAGTGTCCTGCGGCCGCGTGCCCCATGCAGGCGCCCTTCCACAGGGGGTAGGTATAGCAGATTGGCGGTATTGCCCCATTATACCTCTCGCAGGTTATCGGCCGATTTGCCAGTGTTGTGAGACCGAGGCTGTCAGTCCTTGAGGGAGTTTGCTACGTCATTTCTGTATGTGGCCTTCTCGACCAGCACCGCCGCTGGGCGGCTTCCGAACGAGGTTATCAGCCTTTCCTTGGCCGCTCTGTGCCGTTGCAATTCGCGTCATCTTCGATGCCGCCGCTTGGCGTCGCAACTTCATCGTGCTGCCCGCAAGCGCGCGGTCTCCTCGACGGCGCATGATTGCGACGGCATCATGGGGGGGGCGCGAGATTGTGATACCCATTTCCCCCCTCAGGTGACGGCAGTGCTGCGTCTTTCGCGGCGGCTCTCGGAGAACTCTTAACCTGGTTCTCCGATGCTTCCGCCGCCCCCGCGTGCTCGCGCGCCTCGACCCTCGCGACGTCGGCTGGATTCGCCTCCCGCGGAGCCTGATGCATCCCGCTCGTCGGTGGCCGCGCCCGCAGTTGTCACGTCTGTCGTCGGAGCAGACACTGGCTTCGCTACGCGTACTACCTCCCCGCCCACTTTCGCTGTCTCCGTCTCAGAACATGTGCGGGGCATGGAGAATCGCGCTGGGCGGACGTTGCGACTGCTTCAGATGATTTGACGTCTTTCTTTGCCTTCTTTTTGTGCGCTTTCTGATCCAGCCTTGATTGTCTCTTGCCATCTCAATCCATCTTTGCTTCTCCCTTCCCATCCACGTCTCCGCCCCTTCTTTCTCTTTCCCGCTTATGATTGTGCGCGTTGTCACCGCGCCCACTCAGTTGCGATTTCGGAGCGATTGCTGAGCGCTGTGCAATGCCGAACGGTTGTCCTTCCCTTGAACGCCCGTCTTCTTTCTCCCTTGCGCTTCTGTGTGTGCGTGCGCGGAATCCACCCTGGCAGAGTTGCACGGTGTGCGGGCCTAGACCTGCAGGCTGGCGATCCCGGCTTCGGCTTGCGATTTCGTCTCCCATCGAAGCCACCACTGGACGAGGAATGGGCGGCGGCGGGCCCCATGCTTGACTAGTGTTCCCCGAAATTGTGAAGAGTGGGCCATTGGCCGGGGGCAATTGCTGCATGCCACCTCTCCCAGTGCTCATGAAGAGACAGTGAGTCGCATCTTGGAATAGCGCTGCTCGATGATCGTCCAGACGTCAGTGGGCTCTTCTTGTTCCTCTTTTCCTTGCGCGCCGGACTGCTTCGCGCGCAGGCGCAAGGGCGGGGCCCCAGTCGGCGCTCGCAGCTGAAACAGGACTTTTCGATTGTTCGGCTGTGAATGATGGTTGTCGCAGACTCGCTCTGCACATTCAGAGTTCCTTTTCCCGCGGGCCCCTGTTCTTCTCCTCATTGCCGACGCGCGTGCGCGGGTGTTCCCCGTCGCGTGACAGACTACCTCGTGCGTTTTTTCTTCTTTCCTTTTTTATTTCTTCCTCTTCGCTTCTGGTCCCGCAGCCTCCGGCGGTCGTGGGCCCCCCCCCCCCGTCTGCCTGAAGTCGGGTCCTTTCTCTTCTCCTTGCCCCGCAAGCTGGCGCCTCCTACAAAGGGGCGCAATGTGCTCGAGGTGGCCAGAGCCCGGCTTTCGTCGATAAGAGCAGCCCATTTTGGGCGGAGCCCGCGCCCGTAATGGACAACTGCAGCCCATTCTGGGCGGGGGGCAACTCTCTCTTCTCTTTTCCTCTTCTTTGTTCCCTCTTCCCTCTCATGCCGTCTCGTATCGGGGGGGGGGCCGCTCTGTCGGTGCTACAGGGCCTGTGGGCAGTCGAGCCCTACGGACTTGTGTCGAGCTTCCCCACAGGTACACGTCGGCTTGATCCTCGTCTCGCGTCGGGGGGGCCGCTCTGACAGTGCCCCGAGGACCTGTGGGCAGTTGAGCCCTGCGGACTTGCGTCGAGATCACATTGACCCGCCTCCCCACTGGTACACATTGGCGTGATCCTCGTCTCGTGTCGGGGGGGGGGGTCGCTCTGTCGGCGCTCCAGGACCTGTGGGCATTTGACCCCTGCGGACTTGTATCGAGCTCACATTGATCCGCTTCCCCACAAGTGCATCGTATCGTCTCGTGTCGGGGGGGCCTCTCTGTTGATGCTCCTGGACCTGTGGGCAGTTGAGCCCTGCGGACTTGTATCGAGCTCGCATTGCTCCACTTCCCCGCAGGGCCACCTTTTGCTCAGTGCATCACGCATTCCCTCACCAACTTGAGCGTTCTCAGTGCGTCTGCCCACTGTCGGCGAGCGCATATTGAGCAATCACTTCGGCCTCATGGGCTGCTCTTGTGTCGCTTGCGCGCTGCGCCAGCCTAGTGCCAGCTGTGCGCTCGGCCGCGTAGTTCGCGGGGAGAGGTTGGCTTCGTAGTTTCGGTGCGCATCGACATGTTCTTCATGCTGTCTCATTCTTTTCTACTCCTGTTCTGCGTTCTCTCAGGTGTCAGTCGACATGCGCGCTCTCAGTCCTGCTTCCTTTCTCGGTCGTTGTTGCCAGGTGCATATCATGTTCTTCTCCTACAAGTGGTTGGCCAGCCCACTGTCCATCCCGTCCGTGCATGTCCTGCCCTGTGTAACGCAGCTCTCCGACCGCCTCTTCAGGGGCGCTGTCGCTGCGACGTCTTCCCGGCCAGGTCTGCTTCATCTCCTGTTCGACTTTCCCCACCCGCTGATGTTCATGATCGCGTGTCGTCAGGGGGGGGTGCAGGGGGCGACCCAGGCCTGGCCGGTGGTGACATCTGCAGTCTCCTCTTCTCTCTCCTTGTGCGTGACCCTCAAGGCGCGCGCTTCTCTGTGGAGTGTCCTGCGGCCGCGTGCCTCATGCAGGCGCCGTTCCACGGGGGGTGGGTCTAGCAGATTGGCGGTGTTGCCCAATCGTGCAGTATACCCCCCTTGCCTGCCGCGTGCATATAGCGCAACCCTTGGAACAGGGGGGGGGCGCGGATGGAAATTCGATGGAGAAGGATTGGCCGGGGGAGAATTTTGAGGTATGGGGGCTAGGAAAACACGTGGTATAATGAAACGGGCAGATCGGGCGGGCAGATCGGGCGGGCAGGCCCCGGCGGGCGGGCCGGGAAGGCGGGCCCGGGCGGCCAGGTAGAGCAAGCGGGTTGCTGACGCGTGAGTCTTGCATGAGTCGCGAGGAAGTCTCGAGCGAGAGTGCGATCCCAAGTGAATCGTGGGAAAGGCCAAAGAGAGAGCGTGATGTCTGAGTGTCGAGGGATGCATTGCGAGGGCATCCTGCGCGAAAGCGCGGTGCCTGCTTCAATGCTGAGGATGTCCCGCGCGAGGGCGCGATTTCGGAATGCGTTGCGAAGGAATATCCGGCGGGGGCCGTTGCTGTTGTAGTCGGGGGGCCAGGGGCCCAGTTTGAACAATGATATCTTTTCTGATGATAGATGGGGTGCGAGCCCCGAGATGGGGCACTTCAGCTTCAAAAAATGTAACGGGCACCCGGTCGGGCGATCAACGATCGTGATTCTTTACATGTAAGTCCTTAGTCAAGTGTGAGAGTTCAACAACAAGTACAACAATCGTTTGTATTTGTTCGCTGTTGCGTGTTCGCGTGCCCTTCAATGCGAGTATCCCGCAACTTTGATGCCCGCCTTCTCGTCTTCGATCGTGCCCTCTCTGGTGTTCTATCGCCATCATTTTCGCGTGTTATCTGGTGCATCCCTTGAAACAGGGGAAGAGGCGACGGATGGCGGGGGGGGGAAGGGCGGAATCGGGGATTAGCAGGAGGGGGGCTAGGAGCAGAAAGCACGGGGCAGAACCAGACGGACCCATCGGGCGAGTGGACTTTGACGGGCGAGTCGAGAAGGCGGGCGCAAGCGGCCAGGTCGAGAAGGCGCGTTGCTGAAGCGTGAGTACAGCATGAATCGTAAGGAACGCTCGAGGGATAGCGCGATTCCTAAGTACTTCGCGAGAGAGGCCAAAGCGGGGGCGTGACGCCTGAAAACGTTGCGAGGAAGGCCCGCGGGAGAGCGCGATTCCTGCGTAACTTCTGAGGAACTCCCGCACGGGAGCGCGACTCCCTAATGCACTGTGAGGAGGTATCATGCGGGGGCCGCTGTTGTTGCTGCTGTTGTTGTTGTTGTGTGGGTGGGGGGGGGGGGGGGGGGGGGGGGGGGGGGGGGGGGGGGGGGGGGGGGGGGGGGGGGGGGGGGGGGGGGGGGTGGAGTGGGGTGTGGGGTGTGTGGGGGGTGGGTGGTGGGGGGGGGGGGGGGGGGGGGGGGGGGTTGTGGTGTGTGTGTGGGGTACGTATGACCAGGAGGGGATGCCATCTTGGGAGCTCGAACGGCCCTCCTCCCTCCCCTTCTCCTCCCCTTCCTCCTCCTCTTCCTCCTCCTATTCCTCTTCCCTGGATCTGAGGGGCTCAATGGAATCGCGGAGCCCCCAAGACTTGTCCTCAGAGTTTTCGGGATTCCTGGTCGCCTGGATTTCGGGTTGTGGAGCACTTATATATATATATAATATATATATTATATATAATATATATATATATATATATATATATATAATATATATATATATAATATATATATATATATATATATATATATATTTTTTTTTTTTTTTTTTTTAAAAAAAAAAAAAAAAACTTCCAAAGTTTTGAAGGTCCAGGATTTTCGGGATTCCTGGTCGCCTGGATTTCGGGATGTGCAGGCCCTGAGATTTTTCTCTTTAATTTTTTTTTTTTTTTTTTTTTTTTTTTTGTATATATATAAAAAACCTTAATATATATTTATATATATATATTTATATATATATATATATATATATTAAAAAACTCTAGAGTTTTGGTGGTCCAGAGTTTTCGGGATTCCTGGTCGCCTGGATTTCGGGTTGTGGAGGCCCTGTAGTGGAGGCCCTGGGGTCCTGAACGCGGATTTGTAAGAATTCGAAGGTTTCGGGGTTTGTTTTTTTCCGGGGTTCCTGATCGCCTGGGTTGCAGGACCTTATCCCTTCGCTTCTTCAATCTGGCGTCATTGTTCCATCACTCATTTATCCTTTTCCTCCTCCTCACTCAGGAGGAGGAGGAGGACAAGGGGGAGGGGGAAGTATGAGGGATACGCGGGACTTGGAAGAGGACATCATGCTGAAACCTCAGGTTTCGGAGTGTTTCTACATAATCGGGCCGCCAGGGGGGCGTCGAAAACGCTTCCCTAATCGTCGGCGCAGCAGAAACATCATTGAACATTTGTGTGTTTGGCGCGATTCTGGACGGCCCCACGGGGAATCATAATGGGTTTGTGTGCATTTCACATAGCTTGAACTACGGAACGACCGCGAAATGACGAGGAAGAGGAAGAAGAGGGTGTGGCCAGGGAAAAGGGAGGAGGAGGAGGAGCAGGAGGAGGAGGAAAAGGAGGAGGAGGAGGAACAGGAGGAGGAGGAGAATATAAAACACAATGAAACCGTTGGAGCCAGGAGGATTCAAGACGACCCATATGCCTCGGGAGGCCACGTGAGGCCTCAGGATGCTCCAAGAGGCCACCCCTCCGTGCGGCCACAGGATATCCGAGGCGATCCCAGGAAACACCTGGAGGTCCCAGGAGGCACCAGGAATCACCAAAAGACCGCAGGGGGCGCCAGGATGCCCCAGAGCAGCATCAGGAAACATCCAGGAGGCCCCAAGAGGCGCCAGGAGGCCCCAGGAGGCCACGGGACCCCAGGAGGCCGCAGGAGGTCCCAGGAAGGCCCGAGCCCCCAGAGAGCTCCAGGATGTCCCAGGTGGCGAGGGCCCTGGAGGCTACAGGAGACCACAAGATGGTATCCCCTCCTGGTCGATCCGACGGGGGGGGGGGGGGGGGAGCGTGGGGGGTGGGGGTGGGGGTGGGGGGTGGGGTGGGTGGGGGGGGGGGCGGGGGTGGGGGTGGGTGGGGTGGGGGGTGGGGTGGTGGTGGGGGGGGTGGGGGGGGGGGGGGATTGTTGTTATAGTTGTTTTTGTTGTTGTTGGTGTTGTTGTCGGTGAATTTTCACTCATGAGAAATATTTATTGTGAATCCCCTGCCCGGTAGCCTTTTGCAGTTTTTCAGTTGCAATGCTTTTCCCTTGGGTTCGCACTTGTGTTTTGTATACTGGAAGGTGAGGCGTCGCCGAACTGGGTTGTTTGCCCCCGGTTTGCAACGACAGCGGCTCCCGCATGATACTTCCTCACAGTGCATTCCCCAATCGCGTTTTGGCGCTGGACCTCTTCGCAATTTGCATTGGCATCGCCACGTCGCGTGGGGCTTTCTTGCTATTTATTCAGGCGCCGCGCCCTCGGCGCTCTGGAATCGCGCTGTCGCCGTGGACTTCCGTAATTTTTTGGAGGGGATCGCGCTGTCGCTCGAGATGTCCTTGCGATTCATACGGGGCGCGCGCTTCAGCAACCCGCCTGGTCGACCTAGCCGCGTGGGCCCGCCTTCCCGCCTGCGCGTTAGGGTCTACCCGCCCGATCTGCCCGTCTGGTTCTGCCGCGTGTTGTCTGCTCCTAGCCCCCCTCCTGGTATTCTTTGTCGTGCTCCATGCCCCCCCCCCCCCCCTCGTCAGGCAATGCGCCCCTTCCGCGCCGCCATTCTTTCGCCCTGCCTGCTCTCTCTTCTTGCGCGCGCTGTCCGTCTGCAGTGCTGACTGGCGTCTTCTGCCCCCGCAGCTGCGTACTTTGTCTCTGAGGGGGCGGATGGGGGCGAGCCTGCGGCGCGTGCGCGTGCGTCGGCCGGCGGGCCGGCCTCCTCCCATCAGTGTTGCTCTAGTGCATGCTTGACGGCATTAGCCATTCTTACCCGAGTCATCGACGGAGCCCACTGACCATGATATATCATCGTAACATCTTGCAGGGATCATGCATATCCAGGCAAAAGATTGGTTATCAGCCGAAACGACGGCGCAGCCGTTGGCTTCGCAGAGGATGGGGTCTCAGGAAGGAACGCTCGGGCGAACAGAAGATCGAATACCTTCCGAGCGTAACGCAAGCATGAGCGCCACAATGAGGCGACAAAATTTTCTTAACCTTCCCAGTGAGAAAACATCAGAGACTGTGTTCGACCTAACAGAAGGGGATGCGCCGGCTGATTCAGTTACAAGATCCACGGACAAAAGGTATGGCACAGCCATGACTTTCGCCGAGGGACCCTCCGAGTTGGCGTCGGCGCACCCTGGCTTTCAGCCATCGATCGACATAGATCTCGACATGGAGTAGTTGTTGGATCACGTCCCCGTCGAGGCGCCAGGCGCCGAAAGTCCCGGTCGCCGAGCATGCGCTGCAATATGCGTTGCATGGACAGAGTGAGGATGTGGGCGGTTTACAATCTGAAGGGGATAGCTCCCATTCGATAGAAAAGAACCCGATTCCACACCTCGCCTGGTCCGTCGCGTCATCTCGATCCTCTCCCTGCTCTGTGTGTAGGTGTCGCTGCTGACTGTATAACGATGGAGGCAAGTCAGAAAGCCATCCTTGATTCGGACGATGACTTTAAAGACGGAGAAAACCCAAGTCAAGGTGAATGTTCATCGGCGCAGCCGATATTGAGCTACCCCGACGCAATGCGTGCAGTGATAAATGCGCGAGAAATCACAGGCACGACTCCCCGCCCGCTAACGATGAAACCAAGGGTGAGGATAATGACTTGAGTGCCTCGCCCATATTGCAGGTGCAGACCAGACTCCTCATTGCCCAGAAGAAACAGAGATAGAGTGCCAGAACTGGATGAGCTCGTAGTGCAGGACGAGAGAGACGACCTTGCAAGGGGCATGGCCGTCGTGACCAATAAGAGGGGCGTAATAACGAGAGAACAACACACGCCTACCCTAAGCAGCGAAAGGGGGCGCTCCAGTAAGGCCCCCAGGGCCGGGCGCTCCAGTTCCAGAGGGTGTGATGCCTTTGATTCGCCGCGAGTTTCATCGACTGGAACTGCGGGCAGCTTCTCGATGCGGGGGGGCCGCTGGGGCGCTGGGCCAACGTTCCCCACTCGGGCGGGGAATCGGTGCCCGGGGAAAGCGCGCGAACCAGGGGGTTCATGTCGAAGGCCAGTGTTTTCTGAATGTTCGAATGTTTGCCCTAGATGCAGCCTGGCACGGATTTGTGGCGAGTGTATCGCGATGGAAGAGCACAATTGCCATCGTCTCGCGATGCGAGAGTGGGCGGGGAGAAACATGCAGGATCGAGAGCAGCTAAGGGCTGCGAGCGCGCACGTGCAACATCTTATCTCTGAGGCGCAGGGTAATAAGAAGGCCGCCGAAGAGGCTCAACGGAAGCTTGCGGTTTCCGAGGCTGAGAGACAAGCAATTGCACAAAATATGGAGCATGAGATAACCATCGTTGTGGAGGACGCGCGGAAACTGATGCAACATGCTGAGGCCAACGCAGCGGGCGTTGCGGACAAAGCACACCGGCGTCTTGCTCGAGAGTGGACGCATTGAGAATCCAGAGCGTAGCGGAAAAACTGGCGTCCGACTTTCAGCAGAAGGCCGAGAGAGAGAAAGCTGAATGCAGAGAGAAGGCTGATGCTGCAAGGAGGGATTGATAGAGAGAGAGAGAGAGAGAGAGAGAGAGAGAGAGAGAGAGAGAGAGAGAGAGAGAGAGAGAGAGAGAGAGAGAGAGAGAGAGAGAGAGAGAGAGAGAGAGAGAGAGAGAGAGAGAGAGAGAGAGAGAGAGAGAGAGAGACAGAGAGAGAGAGAGAGAGAGAGAGAGAGAGAGAGAGAGAGAGAGAGAAAATAAAAAGAAGCCCGAGAACAGGCCGCTCGAGAAAATCAGGAGCTCCGAAATCAAAGTGAAGCTGCCAGACTCGAGGCCGAAAGAGTGACATCTGAGGCGCTGCGAGCCCTTCGAGAACAAGAACAGAAGACCCAGGCAACCAGAGAAGAGGACCATGCAATATTGGCCGATGCCTGGGGCGTCTGAAGGGGCACGAAAGAGAACATATAAGAAACAGCGTTCTTGCAACTCGGGCCGTAAGCGAGGAAAACAGAAGGTTGAGGTCCGACCTTGAGCAGCGACGGATCGAGAAAAAGGTCGATTCGACACCGGCTCAGCCGGCGCATGTTGAGCCGCCCCTTCTTCCAATTGCTGCTCGCCCTACTAGGGCGCCCGGCGCCTCGCGTTCCCGAGCGCGATCTGGCGCTCCGAATCAGGCCTGTCGCATTTGTGCACAACCTTCGACCGAAGTGTGTGAGGGTTGTTTGAAGCGCGCGTGCACTGACCACGTGGATATGGGCGCCAAGCGCTGTGATGAATGCGCTTGGAGAAAAACGCTAGGATATCAGGATGACTGCGAGAAGAGGGAAGAACCCCGAGGCGTGCCTGATGCTCAGAGTTCAGGTAATGATCCTGATGGGAAGGGTCATGATCCCGAGCGCCATATGAGCAATCTTGCCGATATTATGGGCATGCCAGTTTTCAATTCAGAGCAGTCGGATCTTGCCAAGGTGCCGATGCTCACTGCTCCGTCGATGCCGACCCCCCCCTCGCAGAATCGCATTTCATTCTTGGGCCGGCTGTCGAGGGGGCCTCGGGGGCAAGCGAAGGTCCGACGCGGGGGGGGGGCGCTCGAGGAACGAACCCTGGAAATGATTTTTTCAATGCGAAGATATTGGGCCACCCTAACAACCTCGACTTGCCTGGGCACCTTCCTCTCGCCGTCGGCCCAGCTGTTTCTGGCGCAGGAGGTGGAGGCCCGGGAGGCCGCGACGACGATCGGAGAGACGATCAGAGTACAGCCCCCGGCACAAGCATGATTGTTGCGTTGCAGTTTGACGGGGCGGGTGAGCCCAAGCCGCCCAGAGGCCCTCTGGGGGGGCCTGGTGGCGATGGCGACCCAGGCGGAAATGGCGGAGGGGGGCCGACTGATCGCGGCGACCCTGCATGGCGGCCGTTCCACGCCAACCAGATGGACAGAAACTGGAGAAGTTTTGGAAACCATAAAGTACTAAACTTGCTCGATCTACCGAGTGTCCAGACACTCCGAGAGACTGGCGCGCCCTCCTGCGCCCCGCGGGGGCGGCAGCGGAACGCTCCACTGATGCGGGCTCTGGGAGTGACCGGGGTGCCTCCGATGATGATGAAGTATGGTGGGCGCAGACTTTGCGCGGTGGGGCCATTCTGCAATGTAGGGTTCTTCCTGACGCAGTCGGAGAGGGCGTCGCATCCCCGCGATCTTCCAATCCTAACGGGAACAGCCTGACTTCGAGTCCGGCGGCCGCCGCTTCGCGCCGTAGCGTTCCCCGCGCGCCGTTGAAGTCGCCTGAATCACATCCCCCGCCGCGTCGTGAGAAAGAACGGTTAGATACAAACTACCTATGCAATCCGTTCACCGATGATATTCGAATCGTAGAACAGACGTATGAATTACCAGCTGATGTTAAACCACCGAGTACAGCGGCCGTAGCACGACCCGTGTCTAAGGCAGGATGCCCGCAAAGCATTGCGAACCGAATGGGGTCGGTTAAGAAGCATCGGTATTTGGGATGAGTCAGGCGTGATGGAATTCACTGATGTTAATCGACGACGAAAAGGTCAACCGACCCATTTTGGACGCCTGTTTGCCATTTTGGTAGGAAAGAATTCCGGACTCCCGGTCGGGCACAAAGACCGCATGTGCAAAGGTCGCGTTGTCTGTGATGGATCCGACGTTAGAGATCAACATAGAGAAGTAGCTTTGTTCCAGGAGCTTTCTAGCAGCCTGGCCACCATGGCGGCCAGCAAGGCGGCATGTACTTATGGCCTATTCGAGGGGGATGACATTCAACAGGCGGATGGCAAACAGGCTTGCACTCAGTCCAAATTTGGGGGAACTCCAACATGAATTTTCCTACCAAGAGATGGCTGGCCGTCCGCTTGGAGAGACATGCGGAAGCCTGTATGTCCTCTGATCCGATCACTCTGCGGACATCCTGACTCTGGTGGATCTTGGGGGCAGCATTTTGCGGGACGCGTGATTTCCAATGGATTTCTTACATGCAATCCTTGGCGTAGTTGTTTTTTCATATAGGACTACGTTTGCTCCTTATGTTTTATGTTGACGATTTCAAATTCTCTGGGCCAGAAGAAAACCTTGCAAAAGGTTGGCGCCTCTTGCAAGAGGTCTCCGGGGGTTGCCCCAAGGGCATTCGGATCGACCCACCAACTAACGTAGGACGTGGGGCGATATTTGGGCTGTGAACATCATCTGTCCACGCAGTGCGTTGAGTGGCGCGGTGAGCTACCGGCCGTCCCTGATCCCCCACCGCCGAAGGTGAAGAAAACGCACATTTCTGGTCAAACGGCGGAGAGCGATGACGAGGCATCGGGGGGTGACTTAGGGGCGCAGCCGACTGGGTCATATCAACCTAGACAGCCGGAAATGGTCAGAGCTATTGAGTACGATATGACTGAGTTTTTTGAATCCTGTGTGACACTGTATGCACAATTTCCCGATGCCGACCCTGCTACATACCCTGCTGCTGGTGCCCGTTTTGGCCCCGAGCTGAGTGATTTTGAGGATGGACAAAGAGGTTCCAGGCTTAGCCGCGGAACCGGGGCCAGATGGCCCTGATCCACCGACGCCGTCGGGGGTTCTTCAGCCTATCGCTGCGAAAGTTCTCATGAAGATCTTACATGGTGCGAGGATGGCTCGATATGATTTAATGCGTGCGGTCTGCCGCGCAGCCAGCTGCAGCACGAAATTCATTGAACGACAGGGCATGGACCATTTTTGCTTGATATGTTACATCAAGTCCACGACCCTGTGCAAAATGGCGTCGTGGGTAGGCGACAAAGTGGAGGATGCTTCGATCCGACAGTGCTCCGATGCAGACCTTGCTAGCGACTTACGAACGCATTGATTGCAGTGCGAGTGCAAGTCGTCAGGTGATTTGGGCACCATTGACGCGAGCTAACCAGAGTGTGGCTCGTCGTCGGCAAATTCGCGTGTCCCATAGCACGCTTGAGGCAGAACTTGTGGCAGCAGATCTGGCCTTGCGAACTGAGTTACTGCCAGCCCTGCCGTTGTGGGGCATTCTGCTACAACGAGGGGTCAAATGCACATTCATGGAAGATAACCAAGCAGTATGCAAGGTGATAGAGGCGGGAGGTTCGATGAAATTGATGCAAATGCCCAACCTGCGAAAGAACCATCCGTGGACAGAAACGAGTGGAACGGTGAAAGATTAATGCTTGAAAATTGCTGTGGATCTAATGGCAAGATAGGTAACCCAAGGAACTTCGTTGATAACTCATTTGGGGTAAGACGATACACCGAAAGGGAGGATATGAGGACTGAAGAAGGCAAAGACAAAACACTCACGGATATCGGAGAATTTAAGGGACAACATATTTCGCTCTGGGGTTCGATCCCGTGCGCTGGAGGTTCCCCCTATTTGATCGTTTCAGCTTTCCCGTCCGAAAAGGCTGGCCTCAAGACTAGGCTGCAGTCGCGTTTTCGGTTTGGCAAGTGGAAGACCGGGGAATCCGATTTTGCGGGTCGCCACCTGCGCCAGGCAGGTGGCCGGATCTACGTGGATCAGGAAAATCTGTGCTGGAGCAGTTGGCCGCTATGCCGCTAGCTAAGGAACGACGAGCCGCCCCTGATGACCTTCTCACGCCCAGTGAGATCAAGGCGTGCAGGACTATGGTGGCGCAGATCCAATGGCTAGGCAGGGAAAGCAGGCCCGACGTGGCCGCGCGTGCGTCACTCCAGAGTGCTACTCTCCCCTCTCCCCTGGTGTCGGATGCGATCCTCTGCGTCAAAACCGTTAAGCATCTTCAGAGCACTGCGGGCCAGAAGATAGTGATTTGGCCCCTGGACCCATCCAGTGTGACATTCGTCACTATCTCTGATGCCGGAGGTCGTCCGCGAGGCGTAATGGAGCCCAAGGCGGTTGGCTGGTGCTGGCAGCCGACTCGAGTATACGGCGGAACTGCCCAGCGAGAGTATCACTTTTGGCTTGGAGATCGACGCGCCTCAAGCGGGTCGTAGCGTCCACTGGGGCAGCGGAGACGTTGAGTCTCTCGGCTGCGCTGGCGGAGGCCCAATGGTTGTCCATCATGTGGCGCGATCTTATTTTTAAGGACGTGGTACGTCCAGATTGGCATCTGTCGCAGGCCCCTTTTTCTGTCGTGCTGGGCAGAGATTGTACGTTGTCTGAGCAGGTTGAGACGATTTCGGTCGTCGCGAAATCAATTTTTGACGCGCTCTCGAGGAACAGCGCGGGCAGCCGCGCGGACAGGAGAAATGCAATCGAGTTGGCGGTCGTGCGTGACAGCATGAGTGCTGTGGGGTCCCAGGTCCGCTGGGTCCCGCACGGCCGTATGGCCGCCGATCCTTTGACGAAAGCGGGTCCAGGCCGATCGAACCTCGCGCGTCTGGATCTCCTCAGTAAAGGCACTAAGGTTCTAGTCGACGAGGAGGGTCACCTCTCCGAAAGGGCCCTCAACTCTCATCTCAAGTCCCGCTCCCGGGGCGCGTCGCGGCAGGCCCTGGCGGGCGACCGTCAGGCCGAAGAGGACATCGAGCAGGCAAGGGAAGTCGAGAGGAGTGCAGGAGAGGACAATGTTTCGTTTCCCATAGCAATTCCACGAAAAGTGGTCCCTTTGTGGTGTGTCTCCCCTTCCCTCCACCCCTCTTGGACTTGCGTGTGGCACTGTATCAGCCATTTTGGCTTAGTGCCATCCTGCCGCAGGATGTAGGTGATTCCTTGGGCCTTTCAGGCGTCTACAGTGAAAACGAAGCGTCTCCCTCTCTTTCTCAGTTGACTTCATGCCCGACGACAGTACTGACAGGAGGAGGAGGAGGAGGAGGAGGAGGAGGAGGAAAAGGGGGAGGATGAAACGAAGGAGGAGAAGGCGGAGGAGTCGCAGGAGGAGGAGGATGAGGAGAGAAGGCGGAGGAGGAGGAGGAGGAGGAGGAGGAGGAGGAGGAGGAGAGGAGGAGGAGGGGAGGAGGAGGAGGAAGAGGAGGAGGAGGAGGAGGAGGAGGAGGAGGAGGAGGAGGAGGAGGAGGAGAGGAGGAGCAGGATCAGGAGGAGGAGGAGGAGGAGGAGGAGGAGGAGGGAGGAGGAGGAGAGGAGGAGGAGGAGGAGGAGGAGGAGGAGGAGGAGGAGGACCAATGCGAACCCGAGCGTAACCAACGATGTGGGGATACACCCGCCCTGCAAGCACCCTCTTCGTAGGCCCCCCCGCACTGGTTCATTTCCGTTGAGGGAGCTGCGTCGTTGGAAGGCAACCGTTTGAAGACCCTGAAACGTGCCAGCACATTGTTCTCGGGTTTCCGACACCACGGATCAATCGGACTAATGCGTTTGGCGATCTTGAATCGTGCCAGCACGCCATGCTTGAGACTTCATCACCGCGAATGAACGTACCTGTTGCGCCCTCGTAACCCTGACCCCTCGTAACCCTGACCCCTGTTCCCCTGATCATGGGGGACCGCTGGGGCTCTTGTTAATGTTTGAAACGGATGTGCGCGGCGCTAAGACAGGAACCACATTTTAAGAAGGAATCGTCCTCATTCCGTGGGGTTCATGCAATTTAGAAAAGAGACCGTGTGCGGCGCTAAGACAATAACCGCATTTTGAAATGGAACAGTCCTCAAAATGTGACACGCTTTCAATATTTTAAGACGAATGTGCGCGGCGCTAAGGCGAGAATCACATGCTGAGAACCACCCGCCCGCCATATCTGAACCTGTTGCACTTTTTGAAGTTTCAGGGACATACATGATGAGGAAGTCTCAGGCGAAACGCCCCGCTGGCCTCGGGGTGCGACAGGGGGAAGTTATTTATAAGGAAAAAATTGAATGGAGGAGGATGAGGAGGGGGAGGAGGAGGTGGAGCAGGAGGAAGATGATGAGCAGGAGGATGAGGAGGAGGAGCAGGAGGACGGGGAGGGGGAGGAGGGAGGGAGGAGGAGGAGGAGGAGGAGGAGGAGGAGGAGGAGGAGGAGGAGGAGGAGGAGGAGGATGAGGAGGATGAGGAGGAGGAAGAGACGGAGGAAGAGGAGGATGATGATGAGGACGGGTAGCATATTGAGGAGGAGGAGGGTCTGGTGTAGCGGGCGAGGAAGACGACGAGGAGGAGGATGAGGGGGAGGATAAGAGGGAGGAGGATGATGATGTAGACGGATGAAGGAGGAGAGGGAGGACAGATGAAAAATGATTAGGAGCATATTGGAAGAGGGATGATGATGAGGATGAGGATGAGGAGAACGACGAATTCCGTATGTTGTTGATGATGATGCTGCTGCTGATGATGATGTTGACGGTGATGGTGCTGATGCGGATGATGATGATGATGATCGTGGGGATACTGATGATGCTGATGCTGATGCTGCTGATGATGATGGTGACGATACTGGTGACGATGATGCTGATGAGGGGTGATGATGACGATGAGGGCGATCCTGATTATGATAATGCCGTTTACGATGACGATGGTGATGATGCTTATGATGCTGATGCTGCTGATGATGATGACGCTGCTGATGATGATGATGATGATGTTGTTGTTGTTGTTGCTGTTGTTGATTATGCTGCTGATGCTGCCGATGATGGTCATGCTGATGCTCGTGCGTATGTTAAACATTGCGATGTTGATCATGATGCTGATGACGACGATGCTGATGGTGAGGATGATGATTCTGATGT
>CAUYUJ010018273.1:0-72500 GCA_963575745.1 Prorocentrum cordatum | reverse complement strand
TTGTTTTCGTTTGTCCAACAGGGAGAAGAGGGAGGCGATCCGGTACCTCCGCTGCATCTTCGACAGGCTGCGCGCGGCTTTGGACGCAGAGGAAGACAATGGAGCACGGTAGGGAAGAGAGCTCTGCGCCTGTTTCCCCGCACGCCAGGCTGGCGCTGCAGGCTGGAGTGTGCGCTCGAGAGTTCTTCGCTGTGTTTGCCGACAGCCACCCGCAGCTGCTCAGCGCAACCCTGGGAGCAGAATATTGGGACACCGTTAGCGAGCGGGACGTCTGGTTGGACGCACATGTCCCGGTTGTCTACCATGGCAGCTTCAAGGCGTTTCACGATTGGTGTACCACGGAATCCGGTGTGTGGGCTCGGGCAGCGGTGGGCCTTCCTCGGTTTGCGCCGTCGCGCCCTGTTGCGGCGGCCTCCCCAGCCAGGCCGCCCGCGGCCGCTGCCGGCGCAGCCGAGAGGAAACGTTACTCCCTCTTTTCTCTGCTCCGTCCGGCGCGGAAAGCCGCGGCAAGCCCGGCCAAGGCGGCGCCCCGCCGGCCTGGCCCAGCCCGGAGCAAGGAATTCGCGGAGGCATGGGGGTACGACGAGGTGCTGGCTGTTTCGCTCGAGCTGCTCAACAGCATCGGCAGCGAGGTCGGCATCCTCAGGGACCTGGGTGCGTTCAGCTTGTCACCAGCTGCGCAGGAAGACCGGTTCAAACACATCATTCGGCCCAGCACGCCCTCAGCGGGGACTTTGCGCGCGCGCAACCTGGCGTACGAGCGTTTCCTCGAGCGGGGTGATGCCGAAGGTCTTGGCGCAGCGGACACCGTGCAGCGGGTGTCCAACATCGACGTCGCTGACTTCTTGGCGTTCCTCCAGGAAAAGTGGACATCCGTCCACAAGACACCAGCGTCCAGCCTTGCCTGGTGGTGCAAGATTTTTGACCTTCCTTTTCAATTGCCCGTGTCCTCGAGCATTGTCACAGCCGAGATCAACTGCTCTGGCACGGGTAAGGCGACGGGGCCTCAGAAGGGTACGCCTTTCGAGGTATGCCACATTAAGCAGCTTGAGTCAGTTTGTACCAACGCCTCCAACCCCGTGCGCTCCGGCATCGCGGGTAGGGTCGCGCTGCTAGCGCACGCGGGTCTGCGCGGAGAGGACTCTCAGCGTTTCGTGCCACGTTCCTGCGGCATCAACCAGGGCGCTGTCTTTGGCGTGCGCCGCGACCGCAGGCCGCGCGGGTTTCCAACGTGCCCTGGGGTGCTCTCCGTGGCGGCGTCTATGGACTTGTTTGGGGTGAATGCTTGCTTCCAGAACTTCGTGTCGGAAGTCCACGAGCGCGCCTTGGACTACTGTCTCCCGGGCATCAGCCGTGACGGTGCGATGTTTGAGTTGCGCCGCTGGGCGAGCGAAGGCGAACAAGTCGCCGCGGTTTGGCCCGTGCCCGCGCGCGCCGAGGGGGACTTCCCCATCGGCGAGCTCTCTGCGCGGGAATCCACGCCGCACTCGCCCCGCTTCCTCTTCAACGCCGTCGGCTCCTCCTTTGGCTTCGTTGATCATGAGAGGTGCATGTTCGGCAACTGGGCCTCGGGGAGCTCCATGCCTCGCAGGTGCGTTGCGTCCGCTTGCGGTGAGCAGCTTTTGCGCCGAGGGGAGCTCCTCGGGCTGTTGCGCGCGCGATGGGGGCCGCCCGCGGCGGGCAGTCTGGGCGTGCCGCGCCCCCTCCGGGGGGGCCGCTGCGGTCCCGCGCGCGCCCGCAGGCCGCCCTATTGGTCAGCGAGGTGGCCGCGCGCGCGCGGGCCCCAGGGCCCGCGCGGTCGCCTGGGCACGTTTTGCCGGGCGCTGCAAGCAGCGGCGCAGGACGGTTTTTTGCTCGGCCATTCGTCCGCTCTGGGCGATGCCACGCTGCGCGTCGCCCGCTCTTCAGGCAGCCTGCGCGCTATGTGCGGGCTTGCGGCGCCGAGCGGCGCCCGTTGCGTCGGTTCTCTCGACGACGTGGCGTAGTCGGGCTACTCAGTGTGTGGTCGGGCCTGCTTCGGCATGCGTTGCAGCGCCGGTCGTATCTTTCCGTCGGGGTAGTCTCTACCTCAGGGAGTTGGCTCCAGTCAGGCCTGTCCTCGCGCGGGAAAATTGCGCGCGTCGGGCGGCGGGGCATCCCGGTATCCGTGCCCGCTGGCTCTCAGAGAGAGCGGGGTTTTCTATTGTCCGCAATGTTTTCACCTCCTTCACGCGGTCTTGTGGCTCGTCCGTCTGCCCGTGGGAGTCGCTCCGCCCGCGGCGCCGGGGCCTTGGGGTCGCGCTGCTGGGCTTTGGGGCGCGCGATTTCGCGGTGAAGGCGTAATGTTGCGCGTTCACCCGCGAGCTACATATAAAATGATGAACAAATTCTTGACGCTTCGCGTATCTTCACCAGCCCATCCAAAAACGATGCCCAGGCGAATTGCGGTGATCAGGGAAGTGAGGGGGCATACAAAGTAGCAAGGGGCTGGGGGACCCGTCTTACCCAAGAGGGCGAGGATGGAGGAGGAGTCGGAGGAGGATGAGGAGGAGGAGGAGGAGGAGGAGGAGAGGGGAGGAGGGGCAGCAGGTGGGAAAAGTGGGAGGAGGGAGGAGGGAGGAGGGGGAATAGGCGGATGATGAGGAGGGGGAGGAGGAGGAGGATGAGGAGGGGGAGGAAAAGAAGAGGAAAGGAGGAGGAAGAGGAGGATGAGGCTGATAAAGTGGAGGAGAAGGAGGAGGAGTAGGCCGACAAGGAGGAGGAGGAGGAGGAGGAGGAGGAGGAGGAGGAGGAGGAGGAGGAGGATGAGAAAGATGAGAAGGAACACGAACAATGACGTGCACAAGAGCCTCCTGGGATGTCTCTTGGAAGTTGTTTTGGAGTCCTCTTGGAGCGCCTGGGGGATTCTTGGATGCCTCGGGGATCCTCTTGAGGCCTCTTGGGGGTCTAGGGAGCCTCTTGAGGGCCTCTTGGGGACCTCTTGGGGCCACGTGGGCGCCTCTTGAGGCCCTCTTGGGGCGCTCTTGGGAGCCTTGGGAGCGCTCTTGGGGCCATCTTGGAGGTGATCGATCAAAGGAAGGGGGTCCCCCAATTAGCGTCCCCCCTCGGGAGCCTCTAAAATCGCCTCTTGGACCCCTCTTGGGACGCTCTTGGGCGCTCTTAGGGCCGTCTTGGGGCCATCTTGGGCCCCTCTTGGGGCCCTCTTGGGTCCTCTTGGAACCATCTTGAGGCCTCGAATGGCCATCGGAAGCGAGAAGGCGAGAAAGCAAAACATATTGAATTTCCTTAGGTTTTGGAGCCATTTTGGCCTCTTGGGGGGCCTACGTGGCCAATTGGAGTCGTCTAGGGCGGTCTTGGGGCCTTTTGGAGCATCCTCGGGGCCATATTGAGGCGTCTTGGACTGTCTTGAGCCATCTTGGAGGTCATCTTGGGCTCTCCGAGGCCCTCTTGGAGCCATCTTGGGCCATCTTGGACGCTCCCAACTACCAACGAACCCCCCCGTCCAGGTCCAGGGGGTTAGGGGGAGGGGTAAACCCCTCCCCGAAGGGGAAGAAGGGAAGATGGAAGAGGAAACTCCCTGAACCACCTACGCCCAGAGGGCTGGTGGGATTATGGTTTAAAGCTACAGTTATGCCATTTCTTGGCTTCGGCTTGACGGTGCGACCCGCTGCGCGGCCTTGCGTGGGATCTCCCGGCAGCGCCTGCGCGCAGGTAGCAAGTGAAGCGAGGCTGTGGGCTAGGGCAGGGATGAGGCGTCTGAGGCCTTTTGCTGCCCGATATTGCATGGCTCCTCCTTCCCCTTCTCCTCTTTTCTTTGCAGTCCTTCGGGGTGCGTTTGGGGTCCTGTCTTTTGCCGGCTGCCTGGCCGCGTCGGGGGGCCCCTGTCCCGCCTATGCCCCCGCGGCCTCAGGTGGCTCAAAGTGCGATTCGCCTCGTCGCGTTCCGCGCGGTTGCCGCGCGCATGTCGCGATGGCTCTGCCGCGCAGATGGGGCGCTGTTCGCCCGCCGCCCCCGACAACCGCCCGGCGAGATGAGGTCCGAGCTCTCGCAGACCCCGGGGGAGTTCAGCGTGGACCAGTCGATGTGCGCCATGCTGTCGAGTTGTGGGAGTTCGTCGAGCTTGTCGACGACGTCAAGGACTAGGCCGGGGATCTCTGCGTCGATGGATCCAGCGGTCACGGATGGGCAACGCGTGGCTGCGATCCGGCGCGCGTGCAACGCTGCGGCGCTGCGGGGTGAGGGGCGGGCGCGCTGGGGCAAGGGCGGGCCCGGTGAAGACATGGGCTCGCCGATCGACCCGGTCGCGCGCGGGATTCTCATTGAGGCCCGCGGCGAGCGCTGCCGCTTCCCGACGCAGTTGGCCCGCCAGCCAATGGACTCGCCCCTTGGCCGCCTTGGCCGTGAGCGGGGGCGCGGCGCCTGCGCGGTCATCAGCCTGGCTAAGGTCGCGAGCGTGGCCCCCCAGTGCGCGCGCGAAACGCATCGAGGTGTTCCTGGGGATTGCCTTCAGTCTGGGGGCGCGCGGCCTTCTCCCAGATGCCAGGGAAAGCAAGTCCTTGCGCGCGGCGCAGTGGCTGCTCGACATTCGGATCCTGTGCAGCGGCTGCTCTGTCATCGGGATCAGGAGGTGCATGGGCGTAGCGCAGGGGGATGTGCCCTGGTGCTCTTGGCCGCTGTCGTCGCACTTCATGGGCGCCCTGGTGGACTTGGCTACGACCGACATCCCGGGCGCCAAGGTCAGGCCCAGCCTGGGGGCTTTGCAACTCGCCAGGCTGCAGTTCCGCGCGCGGATCGTAGAGCGGCTGAGGCAGACGCTTTGGGTCGGCTTAGCCAGCCATTTTTTCGATGGTGCTTTCCAGACGGCGTTCATTGAAGCGCCAAGCCTGTTCCGTTTCACCCCCACCGGCCGCGGCGACGCAGTGCGGGCGGGGTCCGCGGTGTCAGGCGGCCGCAGATGCTCCGGCTAAAAGGCCTCGACGACGGCGCGGCGTGCCGGCGGCGCACAGGTGCGGCTCTAGGGGCTCCGACCAGGGTGGGGCGGCGCGCCAGGCCCTCGGCGGCGGCAAGTCGAGCCCGAGGCCGAGGTTCGCGCGCTTCAACGCGGATGGTGGCCTCATCTGCCCAGACTACAACGCCGTCGGCTGCGCCCCGCACAGGTGCAAACGCAAGCACCTCCAGCAAAAACTCGTGCATTGCAACGACATTTGGGGCTTCAGCAACGCGCCCAGGTGGGGGCGTGAGTGATGGCCTGCGGGCCTGGCGCCCGGTGCGCCCCCGTGCCCGCGCTGATGATTGATGGCGCGCCGCGGAGGGCTGGCCCCCCTGCTGCAAGCCGGACTGGCAGCGGTGCATCGTGCGTGCCTGCGCTTGGCATCCACAGGGTCGCTGTGTTGTCCGGTTGTTTCCTGACCTGCCGCCGGCGGAATTCATGTAATAACCGTGGGAGGGGTGTGCCGACTTGGGCGCGGTGGTGCCATGCGAACCTTCCCACTGGAGCCTTCGGTGGGGCTCCCAATGTGACCGCGAAACGTATGAGGAGTGTGCCGAACCTGGTGCGGTGGTGCCACGCGAGCCCTCCCAGTGGAGCCTTCGGTGGAGCTCCCCATGGGGCCACGAAGCGTGTGATGGGTGTGCATAATTGGGCGCGGTGGTGCCATGCGAACCTTCGCAGTGGAACTTTCGGTGGAGTTCCGTCTGAGGGGTGTGCAGAATTGGATGCGGTGGTGCCATGGGAGCCCTCCCGCTGGAGCCTTTGGTGGAGCTCCCCATGGGGCCACGAACCGTGTGAGGGGTGTGCCGAAGTGGTGAACATGCAGAGGGCAGAGGCGCGGATTGGAGGAGAGGAAGGAAGGAAAGGAACGAAGGAAGGAACGAAGGAAGGTAGGAAGGAAGGAAGGAAAGAACGCGGGGCGTCTGTACAAAACCAGGACCCAACACCACAGGATGGTTGGGAAATATGCCGTAGATGTGCTGTGGTGAAAAACGCTTGGCATTCGGCTTAACAATCTGACCCAGTAGGCGGGCCTACGTGGGGTCTCCTGACGCTGCCTGCGCGCATACAGCACTTGTTATCATGTTCCTCCTCATTGGTCCTTCTATTCCTCTTCCTCCTCATCCAATTTGCTCCTTCACTTATTTGTCTTCGCGCACGGGAGAGCACGCATCGGGCCAGATCCCTTCTTCCGCCTCCCGCTTCGGAGCAGAGGCAGGAGAAGGAGCATGAGGACGGTGGGGTACGTGGATGACTAGAGTAGGATGAGCTGGAGTATATTGAGGAAAAGGGAGGATGATATGTAGGAGGAGGAGGAGGAGGAGGAGGAGGAGGAGGAGGAGGAGGAGGAGGAGGAGGAGGAGGAGGGAGGAGGAGGAGGCGGCGGAGGGGGACGAGGAGAAAGAAGAGGAGGTGGTACAGGTGGTGAAGGTGGAGCAGGAGCGGGAAGAGGCAGAATATGATGCGCGATGATGATGATGATGATGATGATGATGATGATGATGATGATGATGATGATGATGATGATGATGATGATGATGATGATGATGATGATGCTGATGATGCTGATGATGATGATGATGATGATGATGGTGATATGATGATGATGCTGATGCTGATGCTGATGCTGATGCTGATGATGATACTGATGATGATGCTGATGATGACGATGATGCTGATGCTGATGATGTTGTTGTTGTTGTTGTTGTTGTTGTTGTTGTTGTTGTTGTTGTTGTTGTTGTTGTTGATGATGATGATGATGATGATGATGATGATGATGATGATGATGATGCTGATGCTGATGATGCTGATGCTGATGATGCTGATGATGATGATGATGATGATGATGATGATGATGAGGATGATGATGATGATGCTGATGATGATGATGATGATGATGATGATGATGATGATGTTGATGTTGATGATGATGATGATGATGATGATGATGATGATGATGGTGAGGAGGAGGAGGAGGAGGAGGAGGATAAGAAGGAGGAGGAGGAGGTAAACACACTGCAACATGTATCATGCCTTTTTTCATCTCTCGTTCAGTCTTCCTTCTGCCCCTTGCCCCCTATCTTTTCCCGGATCTTTCAAATCTCTTCTCATCTTCCCGCTCCCTGTCCATTCTCCCCCCTCCTTCCTTGTTCTTCGCGCCCGATCTTCCCTTGCCTTCCCTCCTCCAGTCCTTCTCCCTCTTTTCCTTCCCCCCCGTCATCCTTCATCCTCCCCCCTCCTTGTCCGCAGTTGGTTGCGGCGCAAGATAAAGGCGGACCATTGTCCACGCACGCATCGAAACATAAAGAAACACAGGAGAGGCATGTCGGAAAGCTCCGAGATCCTCACTCAGGGAACCTTCGGACCCCGCTAGAATCCTTCGTCGCTTCACTCTTCCTCCTTCCTCTCCGCCCCCCCCTCGTGAGCTCCTCCTGGACATTCACCATCCCTCCCGCCTGCTGGTAGGGTCTGTTTCTGTCTGCCCGTCCCCGTCGATTCCTACCGTCCTATCGCCTTTCCGCCATCAATTTCGTCTTCGCTTTGCCGCTTGCCTTCCTCCGTGCCTTCCTCCCTCTCCTTCGTCTCCCCCTTGCTCCCTGAAGTCCAGGCGTCGCTGGAATGTCACTACGTCTTTCTGCGATCCATTTCGGGCCTGGGGGCCCTCCTGATTCGATCCACCCTAGAACGCTTTGCGCAATCCCACCACCCCATCCAGAAACGATGTCCAGGCGAGTTGCCCTGATCAGGCATGTGGGGGAGCCCGCATTGGAATAAAGGCTAAGAAGCCGTCATGCCCCAAGAGGGGGAAGATAGAGGAGAAACCAGAGGAGGAGGAGGAGGAGGAGGAGGAGGAGGGAGGAGGAGGAGGAAGGGGAGGAGGAGGGCGAACAGGACGGCCACAGGCCTCTTAGATGCTTCTCGGAGTCTCTTCGGATGTCTCTCGAGAGCCTCTTGTAGGCCTGTTGGGGCTTTTTGGGGATCTCTTGGTGGCCCTGGGGGTCTCTTGAAGAGTCTTGGGTGCCTCGGGGGGGCCTCTTGTGGCCTCTTGGGGGTCTCTTGGGAGCCTCTTGGGGACATCTTGGAGGTATCTTGGCGGTCTCTTGGGGCCCCCTGGGCGCCTTTTGGGGCCCTTTCGGGGCACTCTTGGGAGCTCCTTGGGAGCCTCGGGAGCCTTCTTGGGGCCATCTTGGAGGAGATCGATTAAATAAGAGGGGTAGTGCGCGCCCCCCCCAAAGAAGCCAACATGGTCTGAAAACTTGAGTGAAATCAATGATTTTGGCCATCTCGCCGACGCCCAGAAGAAATGCCCTCTGACACCTCGCGGGGCGCCCCGTCCAGGTCCAGAAGGAGAGGGTCGAAGGGGAAGAAGGGGGGTTGGAGCAGGAGCATCCTTAGACCACTCATGCTCTGAAGGGCTAGTGGGATTCTGGTACATCATGGTGTCGGGTCGAGAGCTCCTGTCGCGACATCGCGCCACGTTTTTGTTCCCAATCCTCCTGCGTTGGATTCTCGTTTTGAGCAGAGCACGGGGATTGTGTCTACTCCTCCTTTCCCTGCTGGGGGGGCCGGCGGAGTCGGGGGGCTACGCGGACTCAGATTTGACATTGCCATCCCTGGGGGGCTGGAAAGCGTGAAACTGTCCCCACTTGCGGTGACTGCCGGGGGGGCCAGCATCACCAGGGCTTGCGCAAACCCAGAGTAGACCTCGCCATCCCTGGGGGGCTGCGAACTGCGAACCTGTCGCCACGTTCGAGGGCTACTGGGGGGGTGTCCAGCGGAGTGACATCTTACGCAGATCAGAGCGGGACCTCGCCTTCGCTGGTGGGTTGCGATGTGTGAAGCTGTCGCCACTTTCGGTGACTGCTGGGGGGGCCAGCACGGTGACGTCCTACGCGGACTCAGATTGGACCTTGCCATGCTTGCGGTGGCTGCGAACCGCAAAAGTGGCGCCCTGTCCCCACGCTCGAGGACCGCTGGGGGGTCCAACGGCGTGACGTCTTTGTGTCGCCGTTCTTGGGGGGCTGCAAACTATGAAACTGTCGCCACTTCGGAGGGCTGCTATGGGGAGCCAGCTTCGTGCGACGCTGTGCAGAGCAGAGCGGGACCTCACCATCTCTGGCGGGTTGCGAACTGCGAATCTGTCACCATTTTCGTGTGTTCTTTGGGGGGTAGCTAAGTGCGGTGCTACGCAAATCAGAGCGGGACCTCGACATCCTTGAGGGACCTCATTCCTCGTCCTTCTATGGCTGTCCGATGAGTTGTGCAACGCGCGCGCATGCTATGTAGCTTGCACAACAATGACGGTTTCTGCGTGTGATCACCCATACTAGTTTGGGCCAACTCCTCTGGTCATTTGAAGTAAATGGGTTGGGTACATCGCAGGATAATTTTGTGATGCTGTCTGCATATGTCTTTTGTCTTCAAGACGTTGGTTGCCTGGGAGCCTTTACCCCCTGCTCCTCCTCCTTGTCCTCCACCACTGGTTTCCCTCCTCGTCCGCCACGTGCGTCCCGAATCCGTTTTCCGCCACGGCTCCAATCCTGGGTCCCCCGTCGCCAGGAGGAAAACACCCGAAAGAAGATCCGGGAGACGGAGAAGCAGACGACGGAGCTTGCTCTCTCTTGCAGGAGGACGACGGAGGCTGCTCCGAGTGAGGAGGGGTGAGGAGGGGGAGGAGGAGGAGGCGGAGGATGGATGATTGTCCAGGTGAGGTCGCGCCTCAGGCGAGGATGAGGAGGAACAGGGCGAGGAGGAGGAGGAGGAGGAGGAGGAGGAGGAGGAGGAGGAGGAGGAGGAAAGGGAGGAACGGGAAGACAGGGAGGAGAGGGCGGAAAGGGAGGAAAGGACGGACAGGGAGGAAAGGGAGGAACTGGAGGAACGGGAGGAAAGAGAGGACAGGGAGGACAGGGAGAACAGGGAGGAAATGGGGGAAAGGGAGGAAATGGAGGAATGGGAGGACAGGGAGGACAGGGAGGAAAGGGAGGAAAGGGAGGAAAGGGAGGAGAAGGAGGAAGGGGAGGAAAGGGAGGAACGAGGATGATGATTTTTTTGAGCTCCACGCCCGCGCCTCCAAAATCAGGGGAAGGCCCAGACAGAGCGCCAGCAACGGAGGGAGGTGCTGGCGCCCTAAAATGGCCAGCGAGCTAAACGAGCTAAATCGTCGCAGCCGAGCGCGCAGTCCATCCCCCCTCACCTTCCACAGGTAAAGGAGAGGTGGCCAACTCGCTCAGCCGCGGAGCTAAAAGGCGCCGCCGAGCGCACAGCCACCTTCACCCACGCCCACGACAAGAGGAGGTGAGGATTTCAACTCGCTCAGCCGCGCAGCCGCCAGCGGGGCGGAGCTCGGCACAGGGGCACGAGCCGCTGGCGCACAGGAAGAGGATGCCGTGCTGCCTTGAGCGCGGTCCATACCGCTGCGCAGGGGCACAGCTGCAGCAGCGTTGGCACTGGACGAGGCGGCACCAGTCTCTGGCAGATTACAGCACTGCATCAGACCTTCCGTGTCCACAAGGACACCCGCCTTCCGCTGACTGTTTCGCGGATGTTGGTCCTTGCACAAAAAACCCAACCATGCTTGCATGCGCGCGATGGGGAGAGGACACACTGCCTGGACAGTCCACGGATCTGGCCTCCGCTGCTGTGGCACTTGCACCTCAGACATATGAACATCATCGAGTTGTCTGCGCACGGAAAGGCAACAGTACGATGGCCTAGAGCATCCTTGTTGTCCGCATGAACGACCGAAGTGCGGGCGCAGGATCCTGGATGTGGCTTCGAATGCGAGCGGTTCCCGCGTCACTGAGCACGCCTCCAGATTCCCCCCGCCCAGGGCCTCCAGACATGACCGATGGAGGGGGCCTTGCCCACGACGGGGCCGAGGGACCTCTCCGTTGAGATCGAGAGCAGGCCAGTTAGGGGGCACGTGCGCAGCAACCTTGAGCGTCGCCCGCGCGAACATCACCAGGCGATCAGCCGCCTGCATCTGAGCTTCGTCGTGAGGATGCAACGAAACCGCATACCCAGCACCTGCATCGGCGTGGTGGTTGCCGGGTCTACGCCAACGCTCCTGTGCCGAAGTATCAGGGGTTTCGAGGTCTAGGTGGGCAGCGACCTTCGAACATGAGAGGGGGGAAGTTGCAGCTGCTTGTCCTTCGCAGCAGTCTGCACCACATTGCTACAGTCCGAATAGACGTAACAATCCGAGGGGTGCGTCGCGAGCACGTTGGCCCACGTGAAAGCGAAAACTCAGCACTCTGTGGGGTCTGAGGGTAGGGCCCCCACGCGGGGGCCCTGGGCTCCGCATCTACATCACCCTCGGCATCAACCATGCAAACCGAAGTACCTTCCTCAGACAGTTCGCAGATCGCATGTCGAGTGCAGGATCCATCGACGAAAAGGTCGCCCCAAACACGGTTGCTGACGGGGCCACTGTCTGAGCCAACTTCGGGCCGCTTGTGCCGAACCAGGGTCGGACCATCATCTTGCTCCGTGAGGGTGCGAGGGAAATCATCGGCGGGATGCCGAAAAGGCTCCAGATATGGAGACAAAAGCTTCGACGTCGTCTCCAGACGCCTTAGCAGCCAAGGCATCATCAACGCTTCCTTGCTCCACAGCATTGGCGCGGTCTTCCACAGCAGGGCCGAGCGGGCATTCCCGCGGCCGATGGAAGATGGCGTCGCGAGCTCCGCAGTGGATGCAATTTGGCTCGATAAGGTATCCGAGCGCCTCGGCCCTGGCAGCAGTGAGAGGGGCCCCAGTAGAGAGGGCCCTGTTCCTGGCCTTCTGAAGGGCCGTGTGTGTCTTACTGCGCTTGGAGATGGCTTCCCTGGCCGCGTCGTAACAATGGCGGGGCGGAATCCCGCGTTTCGCAGCGGCGTCTCATTCGAGCATGCGGAGGTACCCTTCGCGGACCCGGGGCTCCACCAGATCAGGAGAGAACAGACCCAGGGGAATCCACTTGCCGAAATCATGGACCAGTGTCATAAAGTCTTCCATTCTCCATCCCAGACGGACCAGAGACATCCGCGTGGCCGATGTGGGCCCTGAAACCTCCAGCTGCATCTGTCGCTGGAACAAATTACGTGCCACGCGCGCCTGAGCACAGGCAGAGGAATAGACCAGCGGAAGGCCGACGTCTGACTGATCCACGCCTCCTTACTCCATCTGAGAATGGGAGCAGTGGCCGCCCGCCAGGTCGGGTCGCCATCCGGGATGGCGCAGACGGTGAGGGACCTCAGTTGACTGCGTGGTCGCACCACAGGAAAGATACAAGGCGGCGCAACGGGCTAAGGTCGTGATCGCTAGTGCCAGTGACCTCGGTGCCGAAGGAGGCCCCTGCTAAGGGCCCAGCCGAGAACGCCTTCAGGGCCGTGGATCTGGCAATAGCCTTGCCCTGCCGCGCTAAGCGCCGCGCGGCTCTGCCAACCTCCGCGAGTCGAGCCTGTAACTTGGCCGACCTGCCGGCAACTCGAACGGCTCGACCAGCCGTGTAGTCAGATCAGAGGTTGACTGTGGAACAAGAGCAATGCTGGCAGAGGTGGCCGAGGCTGGACAGAACCTGAGTGCCAGCGAGTTTCGAGGTCGAGACGACCGCCGTTTTCTCGAGAGCGAACGACCACCCGAAAATCTCCTGCACGACGCTGTAACAGGCCACGACGCCACGACCGCCTACGGGCGCCGGCACGACCGCCTACGGGCGACTGGTCGACGACAAACCTTGATCGTCAATATAGACGTCCAGGGCCGTGGGGGGGGGACGGGGGAACGCTTTCGCACCCCTCGAGACAATGCGCACGGATCAGAGTAGTAGCCATGGAGCAGCCAGCGACGACCCCATTAATGCAAAAATGTGGCCCCTCCAGCCAGCCCTCACGACGTGAGAAGCCTCCGACCTTAGGCGAAGAGGCGCGCGCGAGCGATAATCATCGGAAAACCATGACGACGACGACGACGATCTTCGAGTTTTTCCAAGTTGAGGTTCTCTTAGAACTTATGTAAATCGAAGAAGATGCTGCCACTGGCCTCGCCACGGGCAACTCCGGACTCGGCCGTGACAGCCTGTCGCCAGACAACGTCGGCAGGTCTCCGATGCTGGCCTGCGGCCCAGTACCCACGGGGGTGTGTAAGCTCCTGGTCCATAGCGAGGGGGCGCCTGCATCGCCCCCAGATTCTGAACCAAGAGCAGAACTCCCTTATGGGCCTGTACCCGCCAGTCGGCTTCGGCAGCAGCGCCAGAAGGACGACCAAGATTTGCGGGGGCAAACTCCGAGCGCCTCGATGTGGCACAAGATGCTGCTGAAGCACTCAAGGCTAGCACCTGAAGGCAAAGCGTAGTGTCTGCAGTGAAACCCATCCACCGACGCGGCAGAAGCGCTCTGGTAGGATCGAGCGATGCCCCGAATCGTTTGTTCCCCAAAACGGGGAGGGGGTCGAGCCTCTCAAATGCCGAAGAGGCCCTCTGACCAGAGTCCCAAAGCGACGAAAAGCGACAACCGTCGGCTTCCAGAAGAGAGAGCGGATCGGTCACGACGCTGCCTTCGTCAGAAAGAGTGCTGCTAGCCACCCGAGGGGGCTGGTCTCGGAGCAACGTGTGAGCACGTCTAGCTCCAGACTGCACTCCGACATTGGGCCAGGCCGTCCACTCAGCACGAGCCTTGGCGAGGAACTTGGCGTCGGCGGCCTGGGCGGGCTCGTGCACCTGGGTGCGCGTATCCGCGAACGAATCAGGATCGGCCGAGGCCGAAACAGCCGTGGCCACCAGCTCGAACAGGGGCGCATCGTCAGCCTTAGCGCCCGCAATTGCCAGCGGGGGCTGAGGGAGCAAATCATTTAAAACGCTGGCCGTGCTGGAGACGCTAGCACGCAGCGCATGGATGTACGCCCAAAGCTGCTGACCGAGCCAAGAAATGGACCGATGAGCGGGGTGCCTGACCTGGGGGTCCTTGGCCAGAACCGAGCGCCAGACCAGCTGGGGCCCCGGCCCACGAGACCCGAGCTTAACAGGAGACGGCCCAACAATCGGGATAAGTTCTTTCTCAGTTTTGTCGGGCCAGCGTTGATGGGGCTCGCCGAGAAGGGAAGCAGCTTCCTTCGGGCGATCCATCTCGACGGAGCTGAGCGCGGAATCGGCGAGCGCCTGAACCCCTGACCACTCCTGAGGCCTGGGGGCAGGACCAACAACGGCCTCGCAGGGTAACGGGGGAGGGCGCCTAAAACGGCGGCTCCAAGAATCCAGGGCTTCGCAGCCGTGGATAATTACCTAACAGCGAAGACTGATAGGTTTCTAATGGTTTCAAAAGAAACATCATGACTCCCCAGGGGGGGTCCGGGCAGGATCCGGGGAGAATCCGCGGAAGTCGTTTTAAGCAAACAGTTACACACTTCTTGGTCTTCGAGGTCCCAGAACTCCATTCCCGGGCCACATTCTGAATGCCCGGAGCCAACTGTAGGCCACTTCGTGCTCTTCGAGTTCCCAGAACTCCCTTCCCGGGCCACATTTTGAATGCCCGGAGCCAACTGTAGGCCACTTCGTGCTCTTCGAGTTCCCAGAGCTCCATTTCCGGGCCACATTTTGAATGCCCGGAGCCAACCGTAGGCCATTTCGTGGTCTTCGAGTTCCCAGAACTGCATTCCCGGGCCACATTTTGAATGCTGAGGCCGGCTGATGCTGAGGCTGAGGCAGGCTGAGGCTGAGGCAGGCTGAGGCTGAGGCCGAGGCTGAAGGCAGACTGAGGCTGAGGCTGAGGCTGAGGCTGAGGCAGGCTGAGGCTGAGGCTGAGGCAGGCTGATGCTGAGGCAGGCTGAGGCTGAGGCTGAGGCTGATGCAGGCTGAGGCTGAGGCAGGCTGAGGCTGAGGCCGAGGCTGAAGGCAGACTGAGGCTGAGGCTGAAGCAGGCTGAGGCTGAGGCTGAGGCAGGCTGAGGCTGAGGCTGAGGCAGGCTGATGCTGAGGCAGGCTGAGGCTGAGGCTGAGGCTGATGCAGGCTGAGGCTGAGGCAGGCTGAGGCTGAGGCCGAGGCTGAAGGCAGACTGAGGCTGAGGCTGAAGCAGGCTGAGGCTGAGGCTGAGGCAGGCTGAGGCTGAGGCTGAGGCAGGCTGATGCTGAGGCAGGCTGAGGCTGAGGCTGAGGCTGATGCAGGCTGAGGCTGAGGCAGGCTGAGGCTGAGGCCGAGGCTGAAGGCAGACTGAGGCTGAGGCTGAAGCAGGCTGAGGCTGAGGCTGAGGCAGGCTGAGGCTGAGGCTGAGGCAGGCTGATGCTGAGGCAGGCTGAGGCTGAGGCTGAGGCTGATGCAGGCTGAGGCTGAGGCAGGCTGAGGCTGAGGCCGAGGCTGAAGGCAGACTGAGGCTGAGGCTGAAGCAGGCTGAGGCTGAGGCTGAGGCAGGCTGAGGCTGAGGCTGAGGCAGGCTGAGGCTGAGGCAGGCTGAGGCTGAGGCTGAGGCTGCAGGCTGAGGCTGAGGCAGGCTGAGGCTGAGGCCGAGGCTGAAGGCAGACTGAGGCTGAGGCTGAAGCAGGCTGAGGCTGAGGCTGAGGCAGGCTGAGGCTGAGGCTGAGGCTGAGGCAGGCTGATGCTGAGGCAGGCTGAGGCTGAGGCTGAGGCTGATGCAGGCTGAGGCTGAGGCAGGCTGAGGCTGAGGCCGAGGCTGAAGGCAGACTGAGGCTGAGGCTGAAGCAGGCTGAGGCTGAGGCTGAGGCAGGCTGAGGCTGAGGCTGAGGCAGGCTGATGCTGAGGCAGGCTGAGGCTGAGGCTGAGGCTGATGCAGGCTGAGGCTGAGGGCTGAGGCTGAGGCGAGGCTGAAGGCCTGAGGCTGAAGCAGGCTGAGGCTGAGGCTGAGGCAGGCTGAGGCTGAGGCTGAGGCAGGCTGATGCTGAGGCAGGCTGAGGCTGCTGAGGCTGAGGCTGAGGCTGATGCAGGCTGAGGCTGAGGCAGGCTGAGGCTGAGGCCTGAAGGCAGACTGAGGCTGAGGCTGCTGAGGCTGAGGCTGCAGGCTGAGGCAGGCTGAGGCTGAGGCTGAGGCTGAGGCTGAGGCAGGCTGAGGCTGAGGCCGAGGCTGAAGGCAGACTGAGGCTGAGGCTGAAGCAGGCTGAGGCTGAGGCTGAGGCAGGCTGAGGCTGAGGCAGGCTGAGGCTGAGGCTGAGGCAGGCTGAGGCTGAGGCTGTGACTGCGACTGCCGTTGCCACTGCGACTGTCATCGCGAATGCGGCTACGACTGCGAGAACAGCAGAATTCTACAACTGGATTCTCATCTGAATCTTAAGGGGAATGCTTCCAGATATGCTCCTACACATCGCTGTTAGGTTGCTTTGCCGGGATAATTTTTAGTCAGCGGCCGCAGGCGAGCGCGCCAGCGGCGAGTCCAGTCGGAGCGGGGCGCGCAAAGAAGAATTAACCTAAAGCGGTGGGCCGGAGCCTCACGCAGCACCTCAGCGGCGGGCCGGCGAGTGGGATATGCACGCATGCAATGCGTGGGAAGCAGCTGGCGGCGCAGCCGTGGATAAGCGCAGGCCGAGAGCCGAGAGCAGGTCCAGGTTCCTGTCCGCAAGGCCTTCTGAGTGGTGAAGGCAGGCCGACGTAACTAATATGGGGGGGCCCCCGGAAGCTCGAAAGTGCACGCAACAGCCCTGCCGGGGCAAACCTGACCCCCGGGTACCTCCGAACAGCCCATCCAGGAGCGCACGAAAATGGCGACACCACCCGAAGTGCCCCCCCACCTCAGTGGCCGTGGCAGGCGACCGCACACTTTTGCAGCCGCGGCGGAGACACCAGGCGCTAGCCTGATTCATATCTTCCTTGCGAATCAGAAGATGCTCTTGGCAGAGCAGAGTATGCGCATCAGACCTTTCAATCATATTACGCAGTGTGCCCCACGAGTTGCACTTGATGGTCTGAATCCTGAGCGGCGCAGCATCGACTTGGACAGGCGTGCTCACCGCAGCCGAGGCGTGATGCGAAGCAGGAGGCAACGCTCCATCTGGATGAGCGCTCGGGCCAGAAGGGCCCGTGCCCTCGCGTTCTGAGACCAAAGGTCGAGCGCTTCGAGCATAAGGTGGGGACTTAGGGCAGCTCCGAGCGACCTGTTCCACCAGCGGCCCAGGTCCCCCGAGGCAGCTGCTCTCAGCAGAAAGGTTACCCACAGCCTGCGACACCGAGGAAGGGGCAGGCAATCGGAGCCTGACCAACGAGGTGCGACAAGGAGCATCCTTGGCCCGAGAGATCACTGGATACACCTCCGACGGTCGAGCGAAATAAATAGGGGCCTGGCGCCTGTGAGAAATCAAGATATCGCACGTACTGTCAACTGGCCTGACGATAGTTGAGTCAGCACGAGCAAGCAGCGAGCGCCAACGGGACGATGGCCTGCACTGCTGTATAAAGTTCAACCTCGAGCCCCCGATGCTGCCAGAGGAGGAAGCGAGGAGGAGAGGAATGCCTCACTTGCGCCAGAGTGCTACCTGGGCCGCTGAGCGGCGGGGTACAACATCGAAAGAATCGCATCCCCCCTGGAGGCTGAACCTGAAAGTGCCGTCCGCCAAACCGATGGTCCCCGAAGCACAGGATCCCGAAGGAGCGAGGCCAGAGGTCCCAAGTTCCAGGCAAAAGGAGAAACTCGGCTCCTCCAGGGGGGGCCTGAATCATAAGCTTTTCCCGCAATCCTGTCAGCTCGTGCGCGCGTGCTCGACGGCGCCTGTGCCGACGACGTGGGAACTGGCGCCGAAACTGATTGTGTGGAAGGAGTAGCTGCCGTGGGAGCCGACGCAGAGGAAACTGCAGCCCCACCTGCTGGCGCTGGCGCAGCGGTGGGCTCAGGGCTGTCGACAGCCGCAGCCTGCGGTGCCTGCGCAGGAGGAGGGCAGCCTCCTGCCAGGAGGAGGAGGCGGAGGAGGAGGAGGAGGAGGAGGAGGAGGAGCAAGGTGGAGGAGGAGCAGGAGGAGGATTAGGATCAGGATGAGGATGAGGATGAGGATGAGGATGAGGATGAGGAGGACGATGAGGATGAGGAGGAAGAGGAGGAGGAGGAGGAGGAGGAGGAGGAGGAGGAGGAGGAGGAGATCAGAGCAACTTGACGGAGTTCAGGAGGGAGTGAGGGTGACAATGCTTATGTGCACACCGAGCTGATATTACACGTGATTTGTTTGTGCTCTCGTATTTCGATTTGGGGGGCCGAATCTACTCTCATCCTGCATGTCCCGTGCATGCACTATCATCTCTTTCTAGTTTGTCGCTGCGTACATGCCTCGTACTTCCCTCCCGCCGTGCGCTCGTTCCGAGGATATACTGGAAGCAAGGCGGCGCAATGAGGAGCACCGGCTAGTCAAGGAGGCTTGCCCATAAATTGCGACTGAAGATTGCGTTGCGGATGAATGGGGTGAGAGGCAGGAGAGGGGGGCTTGTGTTGTTGGTGGTGATGGTGGAGAGGAGGAGGACGAGGAGGAGGAGGAGGAGCAGGAGGAGGAGGTGCAGGAGGGGAAGAGGAGGAAGAGGAGGAGGAGGAGAAGCAGGAGGAGGAGGAGGAGGAGGAGGAGGAGGAGGAGGCGGAGGCGGAGGCGGAGGCGGAGGAGGAGGAGGATGATGATGAGGAGGAGAAGGAGGAGGAGGTTGAGGAGAATGAGGAGGAGGTCGAGGAGGAGGATGAGGAGGTGGAGCCCGCGGGGGCGTGCGAGGGGTTCGCCCCCCTCCGCGCCCCCGCTCGCTCGGCCATGGAGTCGCGCTCGGCGCGGCGGCGGCGGCAGCGGCGCGCCGCCGCCTGCCGCGCCGCCGCCGCGGCCGGCCCGGCCGGCCTGCTGCCGCCGCGGCCCGGCGTGGCCCCTGGCTACCTCGGCGCGGCCGGCGGCGCCGCCGCCGCGGCCGTGGCGGCGGCCGGCCGCGGCGAGACAGCCGCGGCCGCCGGCGCTGTGGCGCGCGCCGCCGCTCTGGGGCCTGCCGCGGCGCCGCCGCGGGTGCGGCGGCCGCCGCCGTGGCCGCCGCGGCCGCCGGCGCCGCCGCTCCCGCTGCTGCTGGTGTCGCGGCCGCCGCTGCCGCCGCCGCTGCCGCGGCCGCCTCGGGCGGGCCGCTGGCGGCGGCCGCCGCCGCCGGCCTCATTGGACATGATGCCGGTCCCCAACATCATCTCCTACGTCATCCGGAACAGCTGGTGCGAGAAGGGCAGGCGCTGGCAGTGGCAGCTGGCCGTGGCACTGGTGAGCGAGATCCTGGTCGTGAAGCTGGGGCCTAACATCATCACGTACGGCCCTGTGAACAGCGCGTGCGAGATGAGCAGGCGTCGGCATTGGCAGCAGGCAGTGCCGCTGCTTGGCGAGATTGTGGCCGCGAAACTGGAGTCCACCATCTTCGCCAACGGCACTGTGAAGAGCGCGTGCGAGAAGAGCAGGCGGCAGCAGTGGCAGCAGGTTGTGGCGCTGCTGGTCGAGATTGTGGCAGCGAAGCTGGAGCCCAGCATCATCACCTACGGCACTGTGAAGAGCGCGTGCGTGAAGAGCAGGCTTCAGCAGTGGCAGCAGGACGTGGCGCTGCTGGTCGAGGCCCCGGTCGTGAAGCTGAAGCCCACGTTCATCAACTCTGGCACGGTGAACAGCGCGTGCGAGAAGAGCAGGCGTCGGCAGTGGCAGCAGGCAGTACCGCTGCTGGGCGAGATTGTGTCCGCGAAGCTGGAGCCCACCATCTTCACCAACGGCACTGTGAAGAGCGAGTGCGAGAAGAGCAGGCGGCAGCAGTGGCAGCAGGTCGTGGCGCTGCTGGGCAAGATTGTGGCAGCGAAGCGGGAGCCCAACATCATCACCTACGGCACTGTGAAGAGCGCGTGCGTGAAGAGCAGGCGTCAGCAGTGGCAGCGTGATGTGGCGCTGCTGGACGAGATTGTGGCCGTGAAACTGGAGCCCAACATCATCACGTACGTCACTGTGAACAGCGCGTGCGAGAAGAGCAGTCGTCGGCAGTGGTTGCAGATTGTGGCGCTGCTGAGCGAGATGGCGGTCTTGCCGCTGAAGCCCAACATCATCACCTGCCACGTCCGGAACTGCTGGTGCGAGAAGGGCGGGCGTTGGCAGTGACAGCAGGCAATGGCGTTGCTGAGCGAGATGGTGGTCGTGCAGCTGGTGCCCAACATCAACGCCTAAAGCGCCCTGAACAGCGCGTGCGAGAAGAACAGGCGTTGGCAGCGACAGCAAACAAAGGCGCTGCTGAGCGAGATGGTGGTCGTGCAGCTGGAGCCCAGCATCACCCCCTGCAGCGCCATGATCAGCGAGTGCGGGAAGAGCAGGCGTTGGCAGCGCCAGCAGGCAATGGTGCTGCTGAGAGAGATGGCGGCAGCGAGTCTGAAGCCCAACATCATCACTTAGGGCACCCTGACCAGCGCGTGCGAGAAGAGCAGGTGCTCGCTGTGGCCGCTGTCCTCGAGGACCAGTCCGCGGACATCGCAGCTGCCGCGCGCAACTTCGCCTTCGCGGTGTTGACGTCCAGCGACCCCGCGACGGACGTCGCGAACGGCCGCCTTGCCATGTTGGCGGCCCTCGGCATGTTCCTCCAGGGCTGCCGGATAGACTCCGCCCAGGGCGATGGGGCGCTGTGCGCTGGATCCCCGCTGCGCACCTTCAAAATCGAGAGCGAGCTGGGCGTTCAGGACCCCTCGGGCCTTTGGGGCCCTGCTGGCTGCACAGCGGACGGCAGCGCGGATAATCTCGCTCACCAGTGGCAGGCAGAGCTGAAGAACGGCCGCGTGAGCATGCTGGCGACCATGGGCTACATCACGCCTAACATCGGTGGCAAGCTGCCCAAGTCGCCTTCGGGCGACCTGGAATTCGCGGACATCCCGCGCGGGCTCGTTGCGCTCCCGAAGGCTCCTGCCGCTTCCTGGGCGCAGATCGTTGCGCCTGGCGCTGACGCGAGAGATCTCGATGCTCACAGCGACAGCTCGGAACATGGCAGCAGCAGCAGCAACATGCCACCCGTTGACAGATGATGACGTCCCAGAGGGGAATCGATCGTTGTCTGACGAGGACGTTCCAGTAGGGAATCGAGAGGCGGTTGCTTGCAGTGACCAGTGTGCAGCTCACACTACCCCACCGCCCCCCCCCCCCCCCCTCCCCTTCAGCAGTGCCAGCAGGGCAGAGGAAAGGAGTGGGAAGTCACGGCGGAGACGGTGGAGGCCGCGGAAACCGCGGAGCATCCCCCTCAGAGCAATCAGTCCGTCAGCAGTCCCCTGGGAGCGCCACGCACCCAGCAGGGGGGCCGCGGAGCAACCATCCAGACGCAGGACAGCGAAGCCATCCGCTGGCTCGTCGGGAGAAACCTCTTCGCGCCTATTCGCCCCCCTTTCCCCTGTCAGCGAGCTCCTCGCGGACGACGAACCCCAGGCGCCCTCGCCGGGCGCCCGGGGCGCCACTGGCAAAGCAGCTCGCGCCCTGGTTATGGAAGCCGCGCCGCCGAGCGTGCGCGCGCCTGGTACAACCAGCGGTGCCCCAGAGGCCGGAGAGAGTCCTGCGCTGTCCAAAGGGGCGCACCTGGGAGAGACGGCGGGCGCAGGCCCGAAGGCGAACGCCAGCGAATGGGGCCCTTCTCCACTTGCCACAAGGCCGCGTCTGCCCTGGCCGCCGGGCGCGATCCGACCCCAGCCTGGCGGCCAAACGTGCGGCTTGCATCTCCCCGCAACGCCCTGCCAGGCGTGCAGCTGGAGCTGTTGCGAGCAGATCGCGAGCCCCCCAGCCAGGACAATGAGGCCGGGACCGTGGAGACTTGCGGCCAGGATACATGGCGGCGCCAGAGGCCCGACCCGCGTCAATGGCCAGGGCCCAAGGACCCCGACACGGGACAACAGCTGTACAAAACAGGAATCAACAACATCCAGTGGGGCCTCCCCGGGGAGACACCCGGCGAGGCGATGCGACGACTCCAAGTCACACTGGGACCAATGTTCACTGGCACATGGCACGCTTTCGCCAAGCGGCAGTCTGTGCCCGGTAGCAAGGGCGCGCTCGACCCGCTTTGGCACGACCCGCAAACCTGCCAGCTCTTCTTGGAATCCTTCCGCAGCCACAAGTGCGACGTACGGGTCCTCAGCGACGCGCTGGGCCTCGACGTCGACTGGACTCGGCCGTGGCAGCTGCACCTGGGTCGGAGCGGAGGTGTGAGCAGTGATCACCGCGCGGCAAAGGGCCACCCGAACTACCAGGCCCCCAAGAAGCGCAATAAACAATGGTGGGCCGTCTCCCTACAGTAGACTTGTTACCCCCCTCGTGGCATCGCACGCGCGGGGATCTGGTGCGTTGAGGGCGGTCACTGGCAGCAGGCCCGTCGCTGCCCTGCTGAGTGTGTGTCTCGCGGCGGTTAACTGCACCCCCCTCATGCGCAGGTGTTCTCGGCGTGCAGCTGCTGCCATGCCACTTGGATGTCCAATCATAGATGGGGCTCTTGCAGACGCACTCTGCTGGCTCACACTTTATAAACGGCATCGCGCTCGTGGGGATCAGGTGCGAGGAGGGTGGTCTTGGCAGCAGGCCCGTTGCTGCCTGGCGCATCCTGCGACGTGTCTCGACTTCTGTTTCGTTCAGAACTTCTACTTCTTCACTTTGGCTGTTGTCTACGTGCTGCGTGTGTGGCTACACCGTCGACCTCAGTAGTTTTCTCCTCTGTCTGCGTGCTGCGCTTGTGGCTATGCCGTGGGCAGTCTGGATTTCTACTTTGAGATCCACTTCTCTGTTGACTACGTGTTGTACACCGTACTCATCAGCGCGATGGGGGGTCTCATGCATTCTCTCTCTTGGTTCTGTCGTGCTGTTGTCGGACGTGCCGTGCATCTCCATGGAATGCCACCCCCGCAGCTTTCCGCCCCCCACCGTGTACCTGTGTTCAGCGGCTTTTGGCTGCGCCCCCCCCCAGCAGGAGGCCGTGGAGGAACAACTATGAACCGTTGGACAAGAGGTACAGTGCAGAGGTGTGGACTCAGCGACTGCAGTGTGAATGATCGCGTGTCCCGCTGGTTCTCCTGTGGCTTGCATCCTGGCGCCGGGCTCCCTGGGGGGCCGCCGCTGGTCCCCGGTCCGCACTCTGTGGCTCTGGTGCTCTTACATCCCGTTTCTGTCGGTCAGCGGTGACGGCGGTGCCGCCCTCTCCAGCGTGGTCCGCTTGGGTTGGAGCACTGCCGGGGTGTCCCTGCAGCTTCCATTCCCCACCGTGTACCTGTGTCCTGCGGCTCTCGGCTGCGCACCCCCCCCCTGCAGGAGGCCGCGGGGAACAACAATGGGCCGTTTGACACGAGGTGCAGTGCAGAAGTGTGGACTCAGCGGATGTAGTGGGAACGGACCGCGTGTCCCGCGGGCTCTCCTGTGGCTTGCATCCTGGCGCCGGGCTCCCTGGGGGGCTGCCGCTGGTCCTGGGTCCGCCCTCAGTGGCTCTGGCACTCTTGCATTCCGTTTCTGTCGGTCAGCGGTGGCGGTGGCACCGCCCTCTTCAGCGTGGTCCACATGTGCCGGCGCACGGCCGGGATGTCCCTGCGGCCTCCCCCCCCTCTGCGTGCCTCTGTTCTGCGGCTTTGGGCTGCGCCCCCCTCCGGCAGGAGGCCAACAGCAATGGACCGTTGGACAGTTGGTACTGTGAAGGGTGCCCTTTGTGAGGCACGGGGGCCCAGCTGCAGGTTCCACCCGGCCCCCAGAGGCTGAGAACGAGGCCCCCGTAGGGAACCTTGAGGCGTCCGTGGGCGAGGTGCGTGGAGTGAACCAACGCGCGGCCATGGAATTGGACGGCGCTGGCCACCCGCCAAGGGGGCGGGCCGCCAGGCCCCCCCTTGCAGCGGCGGGCGCCTCGCCCCAGCGACCGCCAGGCGTCGATGGACGAGCGGTCTCCGAGCAGACTGCCCCGCTCCTGAGGGCCGTCCTTCCCTCCTCCTCCTTTCTCCTCCTCCCCCTCCCCCTCCTCCTCCTCCTCCTCCTCCTCCTCCTCCTCCTCCTCCTCATTCATTCGCAATGTCTCTGCGGCTTTCGGCTGCGCCCCCCCCCCTTGCAAAGATGGACTAGCGGTGCTGTGAAGGGTGCCCAGTGCGAGGCACGGGGGCCCAGCCGCAGGTTCCACCCAGCCCCCAGAGGCCGAGGATGAGTTCCCCGTAGGGAACCAGAGGCGTCCGTGGACGAGGTATCTGGAGGGGATCAACACGCGTCCATGGAATTGGACGGCGCTGGCCACCCACCAAGGGGGCCGGCCACCTGACCCCCCCTTGCAGCGACGGGCGCCTCGCATCAGCGCCCACCAGGCGTCGATGGGCGAGCGGTCTCCGAGGAGACAGCCCTGCTGCTGAGGGCCGTCCTTCCCTCCTCCTCCTTTCTCCTCCTCCTCCTCCTCCTCCTCCTCCTCCTCCTCCTCATTCATTCACAATGTCTCTGCGGCTTTTGGCTGCGCCCCCCACCCTGCGAAGTTTGCCGTGGCCGCGCGTGTGCTGCCGTGGTCAAGAAGTTCCAGGCATGGAGGCCCAGGGTCGTATTATTTGTGTCCAGCGTCTTTTGGCTGCGCCCCCCTCCTATCATTCGCTAGTCTCTGCGGCTTTCGGCTGCGCCCCCCCCCGAGCGTGCCTCGACCGTTGAAGAGCGTCCGCCCTGCACCTGCCCAGGGAGTTTCGGGTCCTCCATGCATGGTGATTGGCTTCGTTAGCGAGCGGCCCCGCGTCGAGTGGTACAGCCTTCCGCAGTCCATGTTCGTTGCGCTCTTCTCGGCGCAGCCACTGCCCCAGCCCTCGCCGGGACATTGCGTCGTTGTGCCCCCGAACTGCGTGAATCGGATACGATGCATGTGGGCCGGCTACCAGCTGGTGGTTGTCAGCCTCGTGCAGCACACCAGTGGTCTCGTATGGGGCGGTGCCCCGACACCCCTCATTGACGCAAGTGCTCAGCGGCTTTTGGCTGCGCCCCCCTCCTGCCTGTGGCCCGCCCTGGTCCGTCGCCGACCCGGCCAGGGTTCCGTCTTGGCCCGCTATCAGCACGCCGCCTGCGAGCGGTGCGGCCCAGCAGCTCGGTAGCCGCCAGCCATCGTCCCGTCGCTGGCGTCGGGGTACTGGCTTCCGCGCGGGCAGCGTGGCAGGTGTGGTTGGGTGCAGATGACAGCCGTGCACTCGGTGACGCCCAGTGTTTTGCTTCGTCAAGCGAGCGGCCCTGCATTGAGTGGTTCGGCCTTCTGCAGTTCGTGGTCTCTTCAGAACAGCCCCGGCTACCAGCTTCGTCAGTACTTTGCATCATTGTGTTCCCGACTGCGTGAGTCGGAAACGATGTGCACGCGCTGGCTACTGGCTGCAGGTGGCTCAGTCTCGTGAGCGCACGCCAGTGGTTTTTTTCTCCTGGATGGCGCTCTGACGTGGATCAGCCACACCTTTGCAAGTGAGCGGCCCTGCATTGAGTGGTTCAGCCTTCTGCAGTTCGTGGTCGCTCTCTTCAGAGCAGCCCCGGCTACCAGCCCTCGTCAGTACCTTGCATCGTTTTTTTCCCCCGAACTGCCTTTGTCGGAGACGATGTGCTCGTATGGGCGACCAGCTGGAGGTGGCTCAGCCTCGCGAGCGCGCGCCAGTGGTCCTTCTCTACTGGATGGCGCCCTGTCGCGGTTCAGCCACACCTTAGCTCCAGTGAGCCTTGGCGAGTCAGGTCTTCTGCCGCGCCATCGTTCCCCCGGGGTGCTGCAGTGAGTCTGAGTTTGTCGCCCGCGCTCGCTCTCTCCCCCCTTTCTGTCTCTCGTGCTCGCTCTCTCCCCCCTTTCTTGCCCCCGTTTGTGGTTCGGCTGGAGCATGGCGCCGAAATGGCGACTCCCCCCCCCCGTTCCGCCGCCGGTCGCCGCGCCTCTGCGCCCCCGCCGGCTGGGATGTCTGAGCCGGTCACCTCTTAATGGGGTCATTTTGTCTTTGGCACGCGCGCGCGCCACTGCGGCCAATACGCCACTGTGGCTAATTATCTTCGTTCAGCGCCCCGAACGTTGCCCCGTTTCTTGACATTCGCCCTGGGGCCGCCGACCCCAAGAAAGTAACCCTACCAGCGTCCGTAGCCTTTGACTCAAGCCGTCCCGGCTCGAGCCCGCCCCTGGTGCAGGTTTGCGCCGGGCCGGCCCCGTCGCGATGGCTTCGCGCCTCTCCGGCGCCGCCCTGCGGCGGCGGCAGCGCCTTGCCGCCGTCGCCCGCGACGGGTCGCCCCGCCCTGGCCCCCCGCTGGCCGCTGCCGCGGCTGCTGCTGCCACCACCGCCGCCTCCTCCCTGGAGGCCGGCGCGCGGGGGGCGGCGGCGGCCGGCGGCGGCGGCGGCGGCGGCCAGCGGCGCGCCCTGCCGCCGCCGCCGCTGCCTTCCCCCTGGAGGCCGGCGCGCGGGCGGCTGGCGGCGGCCGGCGGCGGCGGCTCGGCTGCCGCGGCTGCCCGTGCTGCTGCTGCCCCCCCCCGGCCTCCCGCCGGCGTCGGTCGGGGGGCTTGGCGCTGGCGGCGCCGCGGGCGTCGCGGCGGCCGCGGCCGCCGCGGCCGCTGCCTGCGCCGCGGCCGCCGCCGCCGCCGCCGTCGCGGCCGTTGCCGGCCTCTGGCCGGCCGCAGCGTCGCTGGCGGGGGGGGCCGAGCTCGCGGCCTGCGCTGCCACGGCGCCCAGCTCCCTCCCCTGCGGCCTGCCCCGTGGCCTGCCTTGCAGCCGGCCCCGCGGCCAGCCCGCCTGCCAGCCCGCCTGCCAGCCCTACTTACAGCCCCACGGCCAAGCCGACTGCCAGCCCCGCGGCCAGCCCGGCGGCCAGCCCGACCGCCAGCCCCGCGGTCGGCCCGACTGCCAGCCGCGCAGCCAGCCCCGCGGCCCGTCCCTCGGCGAGCCCGGCGGCCGAGCCCGCGGCCAGCCCGTCTGCCAGCCCCACGGCCTGCCCGACTGCCAGCCGCGCGGCCGGCTTGACGGTCAGCCCCACGGCCTGCCTGGCTGCCCGCCCCACGGCCCGCCTAACGGCCCGCCCGATGGCCCGCCCCGCGGCCAGCCTGACTGCCGGCCCCACGGCCGGCCCCGCGGCCAGCCCCACGGCAGTGCGGCCGCGCAGGGTGTCGCCAGCCGCAGCGCGCCGGTTCCTCCCTCGCCGGGAGGCAGGCAGGCGGATTCCAATAGTACTCCTCGCTCCTATCAGCACACCTGGGGCAGTGTCGTTGTGGAGACAGGAGATGCGATCGATCCCGCGGTCTGGTGAAAGGATGAATGACAATTCGGCTTTCAGCCGAGGAGACGATGGGGTCCACAACAGAAGCCTGGCATATGCAAGAGAAGAGGCGACCTTCAGTCGCAAGCCTGGTAATCCTGGTAATCCTGGCAGCCAAGTCAGCGCCTTCCCTCTGCTCCCCACCTTCGACTCTATCTCTCCCACCCTTCCCTTTCACCCTCGGGGCCCTCCAGTGGCTCCCACTCCTGGAGGGGCTGTGCGCGACGGCCCCGACGCCGCGGGCGTCGGCGTCGCGGGGGGCGCTGGCCCCAATCTTGATCTCAGTGCCTGGAGTCAGCAGGATGCCACTGACTCCACCGATAGGGCCCCTGGCCCTCGCGGCGCGCACGGCGCCAACCGAGTCAACCTCCACTCGGGGGCCCCAGTTGTGGGGGCAGCGAGTTATGGCGCCCTGCTTGGGATCCGCCCGATCCCCCTGGAAGAGGTGATCCTGGCGTTGCTTCCCTAGCTGTCGAAGGAACTGCAGCCCTCAGCTGAGAGAGGCCCCCCCCAGAGTGTTCCTCACAATTCTGACAGTCAGGAAGATGTATCCGACTTTGCGGCCTTCAGCTGCAAAAGGAGCGCGCCCCCTCCTGGAGACAGCATCGCGGCGATAGTTGGCAGTGCTGCAGAGGGCGCGCCCGCGCTCGGAGACGTTCCTCACGATTCTGACAGTCAGGAAGATGCATCCGAAAGTGCGGCCTTCGGCTGTCAAAGGAACGCGGCCCCTCTTGGATGCAGCATCGTGGCAATAGTTGGCAGCGCTGCAGAGGGTGCGCCCGCGCTCGGAGACGTTCCTCGCATTTCTGGCAGTCAGGATGATGTATCCGAAATTGCGGCCTCCAGCTGCAAAAGGAACGCGCCCCCTCCTGTAGACAACATCGTGGCGATAGTTGGCAGCGCTGCGGAAGGCGCGTCCGCGCTCGGAGACGTTCCTCACAATTGTGACAGTCAAGAATTTGTTTCCGAAGGTGCGGCCTTCAGCTGCAAGAGTCCTCTGGGGGAGCTCGAGACTGATCAGGTGGTCGTTTGCCACAGCGGGTCGGTCCCTCCCCCTCCTGGAGACCGGCGGGCGGACCCCCACAGTACTCCTCGCCCCCATCAGTGTCCCTGGGGCAGGTTCACGGAGGAACCCATCGGCGTGTCGGATCCCCCCCTCCTGGAGACAGGCGAACCAGCGTTCCTACTACTCCTCGCTCCTATCTGCGTCCCAGGGGCAGGGTTTTGGCGGAGGCCGAGGATGCGCCCGATGGCCCGCCCACTCGTGGCAACTGCCTTCCGGCGACAGTTGGGGGCGCTGCAGAGGGCGCGCCCGCGTGTGGAGACCTTCCCAACAAAATAGATGCTCAGGAAATCATATCGGAAAGTGCAGCCTTCAGCTGCAGCAGTCCTCTGGGGGAGCTGCAGGCTGAACAGGTGGTCGTTCGCGGCAGCGTGTCGGCCCCTTCCCCTCCTGGAGACGGGCAAGCAGGCGTTCCCGCAGCCCCTCGCTCCTATCAGCGTCCCTTGGGCAGCGTCGTTGTGGAGGCGGAAGGCGCGGCCGTGATGGTGCCCCGTCCTGGCAGCAGTGTCGCGGCGACAGTTGGGGGCGCTGCAGGGGGCGCGCCCGCGTTTGGAGACGTTGCCCACAAAGTGTAGAGTCAGGAGATCATATCGGGACGTGCGGCCTTCAGCTGCAGCAGTCCTCTGGGAGAGCCACGGGCTGAACAGGTGGTCGTTCGCAGCGGCGTGTCGGCCCTTTCCCCGCCTGGGGATAGGCAGGCAGGCGTTCCTACAGCTCCTCACTCTTATCGGCGCCCCTTGGGCAATGTCGTTGTAGGGGCAGAAGATGCGAGCGACAGTGCGCCCCCTCCTGGCAGCTGTATCGCGGCAACAGTTGGGGGTGCTCCAGAGGGCGCGCCCGCATTCGGAGACCTTCCTCGCAAAGTAGATCGCCGGGAGTTCGCGTCGGAACGTGCAGCCTTCAGCTGCAACAGTCCTCTGGGAAGTCTACAGGTGGTCGCCTGTCACAGCGCGCCAGTCCTTTGCCTTCCTGGAGATAGGCAAGCTGGCTTTCGTGCAGCTTCTCACTCCTGTCAGCGCCCCCGGGGCAGAGTCTTGGTGAAGGGCGAAGATGCGCCCGAAATGGCGCCCGCTCCTGGCAGCAGTATCGCGGCGGCAGTTCGGAATGCTGCAGGGGGCGCGCCCGGCCGTCAGTTGCCGCAGATCTCGCGTCGCGGGTGTGAACGAAGGTGTGACTGACAGTGGCCCAGGGCATTCGCGACTGGAGGGCTCGCCTGACTTCTGGGTGTACGTGCGGGCTACAGGCGGGCGCGTCTTCGCGATGGGCGCAGACGCTCCGGCCGACGTTTCCGAGGCCATCCCCGTGGCCGACGGCCGATGCGGAGCCCGCTACCTGGAGAGCCCGTGGCTGTCGTTGCACTTGGTCGAGGGCGAGACCCAGCGACCCCCCGCTTTGACTCCGCCCGCCGCCGCCCCTGTTGCCTTCGAAGACCCCTTGCTGGGGAACAACGGGCCAGCCCTGCAGAGGCAGGACATCGAGGCCATCCGCCAGCTTGTTGAAATAAGTCCCTTCGCGCCCATTCGCCCTCCTTCCCGTGTCAGCGAATCCGCCCGATCGGACAGCGAACCGCAGCTACTCCCTCTCGAAGCCTGGGCCTCGCCGGGAAGGCGACTTCCGCCCCGGCGAAAGAAACCGTGTTTGAGAACGTGCCTGCGCCCAGCACGGCCCACGGCACTCCCGCATCTGGCGATAGTCTCGCGGCGCCCCATGGGGGCGCGCCCGTGAACGTGGGCGGGCGCGGGTCCGAAGGCGGACGCCAGCGAGAAGGGCTTGTCCCCGCATGCCACAGTGCAGCTTTCCTCTCTGCCCCAACTGCCGGAGGCGACCCGGCCCCTGCCTGGCGGCCAACCGCGCGGCCCGCGCCGACCCGCATGGCTCCGCCAAGCGTCCCTGCCCCAGTGGCCGCCGTGCCGCGCGCAGCCATGGGCGACTCTGGCGGCGGGCCCAACCAGTCGGAGCCGTCGCAGAGTAGCGAGCAGCATGCGGAGCAGGAGCCGGAAGAGCCCGATGAGCAGGAGTTGCCCGCCGCTCACGGGGAGGGCGCGGAAGTGGCGCCATAACAGGAATTGGAGTATGGGCATGAGCAGGAACAGGCAACCGCCAGCCGCCGCACTAGCCTGGCTGGCACTCCTCACCCTGGCCCCTCCCTCCTTGGCAATGGCGCGAACTCGAGCGCCGAGGAGCGACGGCAGCGCGGCCGAAACTTTCCTCCAGCGCGTCTGCCTGGCAGCGGGTGGGCGCCCCGCCTGGCCTCTGTGACTGGCGACCTTCCAGTCTCCCCGCCGCCCCCGGGTCGAAACCTGGCCCCCGGCGACGCCGACCGCGCCGGCGGGCCTGGCAGGCGGCAGACGACAGGCGACGGACACAGCATCAGCAGCCGCAGCATAAGCAGAAGCAGCAGCAGCAGCCGCCGCGCCAAGGACCAGCCGCTGACCACCCCGCCTTGGGAAGCGAGGCCCGCCGCGCGCCAATGGCTGGAAAACCCGTAGACCCCGACGCGGGACAGCAGTTGTATAATTATCCCGGCAAAGCAACCTAGCAGCGATGTGTGAAAGGATATCTGGAAGCATTCCCCTCAGGATTCAGGTGAGAGTACAGTTGTAGAATTCTGTTTCTCTCGCAGTCGCATTCGCATTCGCAATGACAGTCGCAGTGGCGACGGCCTTAGGATCCAATGGAACCCGAAGGATTCCTAAGGATTCCTGAGGATGCTTAACTATGCCTACGGATTCCTAAGGATGCCTACGGATTCCGAAGGATTCCTAAGGATTCCAGAGGATTCCTATGGATTCCTACGGATGCGTCAACCTGCTTCAGTTTCAGCTTCAGCCTCAGCCTGCCTCGGCTTGCCTCAGCCTCAGCCTCAGCAGCCTCAGCCTGCCTCAGCCTCAGCCTGAGCCTGCCTCGGCCTCAGCCTGCGTCAGCCTCAGCCTCAGCCTGCCTCAGCCTCAGCCTGCCTCAGTCTCGGCCTCAGCGTCAGCCTCAGCCTGCCTCGGCTTGCCTCAGCCGCAGCCTCAGCCTGCCTCGGACTCGCCTGCCTCCCCCCCCTCCCTTCCCCCCCCCCCCCATTCAGCTTCACCTTGTCTCAGCTTCGGCCTGCCTCGGCCTCATCCTCGGCCTCAGCCTCAGTCTCGGCCTCAGCCTGTCTCGGCCTGAGCCTGCCTCGGCCTCAGCCTCAGCCTGCCTCAGCCTCAGCCTGCCTCAGCCGCAGCCTCAGCCTGTCTCAGCCTCAGCCTGCCTCGGCATCAGCCTCAGCCTCAGCCTCAGCCTGCCTCGGCTTGCCTCGGCCTCAGCCTCAGCCTGCCTCGGCCACAGCCTCAGCCTCAGCCTGCCTCAGCCTCAGCCTGCCTCAGCCTCAGCCTGCCTCAGCCTCAGCCTCAGCCTGCCTCGGCCTCAGCCTGCGTCAGCCTCAGCCTCAGCTTGCCTCAGCCTCAGCCTGCTTCAGCCTCAGCCTCAGCCTGCCTCGGCCTCAGTCTGCATCGGCCTCAGCCTGCCTCAGCTCGGGCATTCAAAATCTGGCACACGACTGGTGTTCTGGGAACACGAAGATCACGAAGTGGCCCACAGTTGGCTCCGGGCAATCAAACTATGGTGCAGGAGTCGTGTTCTGGGAACACGAAGAACACGAAGTGGCCTACAGTTGGCTCCTGACATTCAAAATTAGCCTGGGAATGGTTTTCTGGGAGCACGAAGGACACGAAGTGGTTTACAGTTGGCTCCGGGCATTCAAAATGTGGCCTGGGAATGGTGTTCTGGGAAGACGAAGAACACGAAGTGGCCTACAGTTGGCTCCGGGCATTCAAAATGTGGCCTGGGAATTGTTTTGGTAGCACGAAGAACACGAAGTGGCTTACAGTTGGCTCCGGGCATTCAAAATGTGGCCTGGGAGTGGTGTTCTGTTGGCTCCGGGCGGTCAAAATGTGGCTCCTGGCAGTGAAAATGGAGAGTCCCCGGTTTTCCCCGGCATCCCCCGGATCCTGCCCAGACCCCCCTGGGGAGTCAAGATGCTCCCTTTTGACCCCATTAGAAGCCTATGAGTCTTCGCTGTTAGGTAAAAACAAGATTAGCGGCATCCAGCGGGCCCCCCCCCAGGGAGGCCCCTGGCAAGACGATGAGGCGGCTTCAAGTCACCCTGGGTGCGATGTTCGCAGGCGCCTGGCACGCGTTCGCCGAGCAGCACTTCGAAGGCGCGCTCGACCCGCTACGGCACGACTAGCAGACTTGCGTCGACTTCCTGTGCTCCTTCCGCAGCCACCACTGCGATGTGCGGGCCGTGAACGACGCGCTGGACCTCGGCGTTGACTGGGTTCAGCTGCGGCAGCGATACCTGAGTCGCAGTGGCGGCGCGGGCCAGGGGCGCCAGGTGGCGAGGGGCCGCGCTGGCAGCCGCGCTCCCAGGAAGGGCAAGAAGCAGTGGAAGGTCGTCAGCTCTAGCACTGCGGGCGCGCCCGTCCTTGTTCCACCCTGGTCGCAGCCTGCCGCGCCCGCTCGCACAAGTCGCTGTAGCTTCTTTGCAGAAAGTACAGCCGTCAGCTGCTTCGCGGTTTCCTGGTATGCCGTGCAACAGTGGGCCACTCAGAAGGCGGACGTCATGCCCCTCCTGCTCGGAGGGCGGGCCCCGCGGCGGACGGGGGGCAGGCGGGGCGGCGTCCACGACGGCGACGGGCGAGGCGACGAGGGTTCCCGCACATGGCGGTGTTCCATTTGTGCTCGGCAAACCAGTGGCCTCCAGCCACTTCTGGTAGCACTTTCTTCCCGGCACCCGCTGCCCCCCCGCCCTTGGGCCCCTGGCAGCTGCCTGCTGACAGTGCCGGCGCGTGGACTGCCGCTGGAGCCGTGGTCCACCTGTTCTAGTTGGCCCCTGGCCTCCCTGTAGTTGTTTTCACCGCCCTCGGTGCCCTCCACTCCCCGCGCCTTTCGGCAATTGCCCCGCTCCGAGCTGCTCCGCCTCCCGCGCGAAGTCCGCGCTGCCTCGCTCCGTCCTGGCCCCCCCCCTCCACGGGCAGCTGGGCCCGCGGCGGCCCTGTTGGCCCTGGCTTCCTGCCCCCCCTTCTCCACATGCTCGACTTCCTCGTTGGCGCATGGGGCCCCCGAGTGCACGTGGTCCAGCCTGTGCTCTCCTGGCCGTCGGCCGACTGTATTGACTGCGTCCACGGTTTCCTGGCGGCGGTGTTCACGGCGCTTTCGTGTTCGCTCGACCTCGTGCTTGAGGCGTGCCCCTGCCCAGTTCCTGGTCAGCTCTCCTCTGTCGTCGTCGACCTTGTTCGGGGGTGCGCGTAGTTTCTACAGGAGTGAGTGTGCGGCTTCGGTGGCGCCTCTCGTACTGGCTCCTGGTCAGTGACGTATTCCTGGCCATCGGTGTTCGTATTACCTCCTGGGTGTATTGCAAGCGAACTGCCCCGTTCAGGGGCTGGGTGCATGGATCTCTCGTGTGGTTCATCCTGCGTTTATTCCTCGCCCTCTGTGGCCACTTGTCAGCGTTGTGTGCGACTTTGGTGGCGCCACTTCCATGCGCTAGTTTACTGGTCAGTGAATTCTTCCTGGCCTAGCTGGTGTCAGCGGTCCTTCGTGATGGTGCTCCTGGCTTGATCCTGGTATCGCTCCCGCGCCATTGTGGCTGCGCCCCGACCTTGGTTGGCTAATTATGCATGCGCTCGCTCCTGGACCTTTTTTCCTGGCAGCTGCAGCCCGCACCACCTCCCGCTTCCGGTGATTCGAGTTGCCTGCCGCTTAGGCCTCTGTTTGCTGGCGCGTTCGGCAATTAGGTTCGCGCGCGGCCCGCTCGTTCCGTTACTCGCCGCCTGCGTTTTCGCTTGCGGTTGCGACAAACAATGTAGCCCTACCAATGCAGAAACGGTGCCCAGGCGAGTTACCCGGATCAGGGATTTGGAGGAGCATGCAGTGGAATAAACGGCTGGGGAAGCGTTCGTACCCCAAGAGGGGAGGATGGAGGAGGACTCGGAGGAAAAAACTGAGGCGGAGCAGGAGGAGGAGGCGGAGGAGGAGGAGGAGGAGGAGGAGGCGGAGGCGGAGGCGGAGGCGGAGGAGGAAATGGAGGAAATGGAGGAGGAGGAGGAAGAGGAGGAGGAGGAGGAGGAGGAGGAGGAGGAGGAGGAGGAGGAGGAGGAAAAGGAGGAACGGAGGAGGAGGAGGAGGAAGTGAGGTGGATGAGGAGGGGGAGGAGGGTCAGCACATAGTTTGGGGCGGAGGTTCGTCCACCGTATGGCGTGGTGTCCTCCTATTGGGACATGGCCTCTTGGCGCTGACGGAATAAGGAATATGTCAGCGTTTGCGGGGGGTATTGTTACCTGGAGGGGGTGGGAAAATGGTTTTTGGAGTGCTTACCCTTGCAGAGCAGATTCCGCTCTGTTCGAGCGCCTGGTCGCTTGAACTCATTCCCGCACAGCCTCAGACCTCTCGCATTCGATCCACTGTAGAGACCGCGCTTCGAGCACGCCAACATCTAGTTCGTGCCTCGGAGCTCTGGTGAGATATGCAGCGCGTGGCCCTTGGGGTCTTGCGCTAGGTCTGAAAACTCAGCGTGAACTCCTTGTTGCAGGGTTCTTATACTCTGCCCTGCAGCTTGTTCTCCGCACATCGCGTCTGGCAGTGCACGCAAATCCACTTCCCGTTCCACCCCCACTCCCACACGTGACGAAGACGATGAAGACGAGGAACTTCAAGGGCAGGAGGAGGAGGAGGGAAGGGCTGGTTCCACGTCTCGAGGGCGCTACGCGCTCCAGCTGCAACCAACTGGGCGGCACCCTTGTCTCGAGACGTGAAGGCCTTCCTGCTACTCTTGGGGCCGACTGGCTCCCACAAGCTGAGGCCTTTGGCGACATAGACTGGCCATTTCTTGAGAAGTTTGTGCTGCTCTTCCGCCTGCGCAACTTCAACGGTAGACGGTCGGCACAAGCACTGCGCACGTAGCTTAGCAAACTGGTCAGCAACATCGTTGCCCGTGGCGTCTAGCCACTCCGTGGATCCCTTGGGCGCTTCCCGATCTTGATACGCATTTAATCATCACACATTCGATGCTATCATGCCAGCCCCAGCTGCCTTTCGCAAGCATATAATCTCTAGGATATTGATGCTTTCTAAAATACTGCTGACACTGGTATACATCTAGAAAGACTTGATAATTCAATCGCTTCGCTCATTCCGCCGGCCCATTTTTGGGCACTGCTGCGTCGACTGGCCGAGTGGTCGTTGGCGGTGTTGAGCTGCAGGGGCGTCGGCTGTTTTCTGAGGCGTTGCGTGGGGCGTGATGCTGGGGCGATTCGTCTGGATTTCTTGGGAGTTGTCAGGGGAATCGGTGGCTTTTCACGGGGCGGCTAGTTGTGTGGTGCTTTGTTGGCCTTCGGGTGCCTTCGTAGGGGTTTGCTGGTCGTGGATGCTCACTCTGGGGCTTGTCGATGGGGCGCATGGGACATTTTATGCGGCGGTGTTGGGGTCTCCCGGCAGGTGTCTCGGAAGCCTTTTGGGGGCAGTTTTGAAGCTTCTTGAGGCCTCGCCAGGGGCGTTTGGTTGCCCTGGGGGCTTGATTTTGGGCCTCTCGGGGGCTTCTTGGGACTTCTGGGTGCTTCTTGGGGGCCTGCTGGCGGTCTCGGAAGGGGCCACTTGGGTCGGAAAACTTCAAATGTCATTTCGAGTTCCCTCTGTGGGGGCGTCTTGGGCCGTCTTGGAGCCCTCTTGGGCCGTCTTGGAGCCTTCTTGGGCCTTTTTGGGCGCATCTTGGGGGCATGTTGGGCCACCTTTGGGCGACCTTGGGGGGCTTTTTGGCAGTCTTGGACGCTGTGAACCTCCGTCGTCTATGCCAGACATATACGTTTCCCGAAAGAAGTGGAGCCATTTTTGTTTGTTGGGGCCCTCTTGGAGGGCCTTTTGAGGCTCTCTTGGAGCTTTTCGGCTGCGTCTAGGGCCGTCTGGAGACCAGCATGGGCATCTTGGAGCAATCTTTCGGCGACTCGGGGCCCCTTGGACCGTCTCGGGGGCGTCTCAGAGCCTTCTTGGCGCGTTCCTGGAGCGCTGTTGGAGACCTGGAAGGCAGCCCTCTTGAGCCGTCTTGGGGCCCTCTTGGGCCCTTTTAGGCCCTCTTGGGCGCATCTTGGGGGCATGTTGGGCCATCTTGGGGCGATCTTGGGGGGCTCTTGTGCAGTCTCGGACGCTGTGAACCTCCGAACGTCGTCTATGCCAGACATTTAAGTTTACCCCAGCAAATGGAGCGATGTTTGCTTGTTGGGGCCCTCTTGGAGGGCCTTTTACTTTAAGGGTAGCTCTTTGGGAGATGTTATATATAATCGGGAGTATAGCTCGCGCGCCGTTGCCTTTGGCTCAAGGCACGCGCGCCCTATTTGCCCGGACACTGCTTGTGTTCGCTATGTGCTGGAAAGATCACTACATCGATCTTATCCTATCTTATCCGTCCACTCCCCATACTGTACCACTTCAGCACGGCAGTGGCCGCTATCTGCCATCCGATTCCCATGGAAGCGGATGCCATTTGACTTACCATAGTCACTTTCGACTTGGTAGCGGAGCTGGCCGCACTCTCGTGTGGTCAGCTCTTGCTCTTCTTATCCTCACGCTAACCGGCGCGATCTTCGTGACCAACTACCACCCTGCGCCACCACTCCCAGTACATTTACGAGGATCTATACAAGAGCAAGAAGCAACACGAGAGGTGCGACGTCTAGACAACAACATTGGTATCATATACGCTTCATCACTGCGCTACTACCAACCGCTCGGCAACGAGCCAAAAGTGCAGTACCTGAAGCAGGGGCGGGGAGACCCGCGAGATAAAGCGCCTCGAAGACTTGACAAGGCGCTACCCCAGCGCGGCAACGCGCCTAATAACCACCCCTATCTCCACAGCCTTGGGCTGGTTATATTCGCTATCATATGGTTCGCGCTGGGGGCAGCAATCGGACACATGCGTCGTGGAGATAACAGCACCGATGGGCAGACGCATGGCCCATGCTGGGACCCTCAAGGCAACGTACCTTTCCGCGAGTACGTTTATGAGGTCAACGCGTGGAACAACGTCACAAGTGGGCGTATGACGCCACAGGCCCAAGCGGCCGCCATGCAACGCGGCCTGGGTGGCCTAGCGAGGACACTCGCCATGAGGGTACCACCTGACATCCTAAGCTATGGTGCTGACATCGATGGGGTCCACACCGACCCGGCGACCTACATCATGTTCCTCCTAAGCATGAAGTTCGAGCGCCTGGAAGATGAGCACCAGCTCACTTCAGGCACGCAGCTCATCGACTTTCATGTGCCTCACGGAGAACGAATCGATGTCACCCTTGCCCGATTCGAGATGGCCCGACTTGAGGCACAGTCGGTGGGATTTGGCCTTCCCAACTTCCAACTGCTAACTACCATCCTAGTCCGCGCCCTAGGCGTAGGCAACCAGCGAGCCATGCAACTCTTACAGCCACTCAACCACCAAATGCCCCGAACGCAACAACAGTATGATGAATTGCTGGAGAGGATGCGTTCGATAGGTCATCTGTCAGAACGCTCTCCTGGTAACGTAGGGTCAGTGTTTGGAAGGGGAAGGGGGTCTGGTAGTGGGAATTTCTACACTACCTTAACCACTGAAGCCCAGCCTGGAAATGGGCCCTCATGCAGATGGGCCGACGATCCTGGAGAGTCCACTGCTTTACTCGCAGGGGATCGATCACGACCAAGCTGGGCAACCAGCCCTCCTCCTAGAGAACCTCAACCACACCGTTCCTTATGGGGTGAATCAAACCCCCTAACCGACGGTGTATCCACCTACCTGGGAGACGACGATTTCGACTCTGGCACCGACACCGATACTGTATCATCAGACGGTGTTGAAGCTTTACATTGGTCAGGTATCATGAATATGGAAAGTGATAATCAGCGTGCCGAACACCTGTTTTGGTTATTACAACAGGCAAAACGGAGGTGGATGAGGTTCACGCGAAAACCAGTGCGTCGTGTTAGGAGGAGGATACGGCGAAGTCTCAAAAGAACATGTAAAGGACAAAGGGGTCGTCGTAGGTTGAATGGTCGAGGCGTCGCGGCCTTCCTCCAGAGGCTCTCATATGATCAGTATGATGAGATTTTCTTCGGGGGGACAGGCCGTGGTAAAGGCCGTAGAGATACTTCAGGCAAAGGCAAAGGTAGGCGGGGGAACCCGCGGGGTAGAGACGGCCAAATCCTAGGGTGCCATGAGTGTGATAGTGCCGACCATCTTCTCAAATATTGTCCAGCGGAGGGAAATGGAAAGGGCAGATCGACCGAAGTCCATTTTGGCCCAAGTGAACCATTTTTTGAATATCTGAGCCTCCAGGATTTTGAGGCCATGGAACAGATATTTTACATGTGGGTTAGCTGCGTGGACAACGTCGACGAGCTCGAAGCGTATGGCCATGGACTGTACGCGTACTACCTCGAGTACCTCCGCAGGTTCGTTGTCGGCAACAACGAGCTCACTCCCGTGGATCACGGAACGCTGGGAAACCAGCCCTTATCTTTCTTCGACTGGATGTTCGGTAACCCAGGCAACATCATGGCCTACGAGAGCAGTGACGAGGACGTCACTGTAGAGGCCTCGCCTTAAGAGGTTGATCGCAACCTCCAACCTCAACCCGACCTCCTGCCTGGAAACAGGCCTACCTACCCTCGTAAAAACGCTGAACTGATAGAAATGGAGTCTCAAGCGTTCGTTGCGGGCGTAGCAGGGGGCCCATTTATACCCCCTGGTTCGCTTGCTCCAGGCGAGTACGGACCACGCACACTACTGCAAATCCTCATGAGGATGCACGAGATATTAACCATAGCATATCCCGAGAGTCAGGAGAGCATCGAAGCTGGTGACATGATGCTGCAGGACACTGATGCCTGCGACGACTCGGAGTTAGTGCTGGCAGCCTTGACTCTTATTGATAGCGTGCGCCCTGAGGACGTGCAGAGGCATGTGTGGTACTCCAGAGGGAGATGGCGCCAGGCCCTTGAAAGGGCCATCGCCATGCGCGGCCAGGCTCTACCTCTGCCAGGATGGGGTCTCCAGGCGGCGGGATTATGGCCCAACCATACGGCCATGCGCAATATTGCTGGGCAGCCTGTGCTTGGCAACGAGCCTGAGCCGACAACCGTGCCGCCTGCGCCGGGACAGCCAAGCGATGCTCAGACGCCGGCTACGCAGGGAAACCTGCCCGTCCCGGCTGTGCCGATGACCGTCATCATTGGCAATCCTACATCAGAAGATGAAGAGGGTGATGGTTGCGGGCTGTGCGAGGATGAAACCACAATCCTCATGATGGAGGTCACTGGTGAGGAAGAGGTGGACTTCGATCCCGACGAGCCTGACGCACCACCACCACTGGCGCAAGCGCCACTTGCGCCGGGCTCCAGTCAGCAGGGAGACCTGCCTCTTTTAGACGATCCGCTTGGGATTGCGCAGGAGCCCCCGCAGGGGCCCCCGCCGGCTCCCGCTCAGGCTGCGTCAGCAGCCTCCTCTGATGAGCATGCCAGAAGGTCTCGTTCTCACCCACGCCTCAGAGACGAGCCTCGTCCGCAAGCACGGCTCCCTCGTGAATGGAGGCAAGCTGGCCCGAAGGTGCATGCTCTTCGGCGAGGGGGCCAATAGCTTCCCTACAATGACCCTAGGCGTCAGAAGGGTGAGCACTCTGCTTTCGGGAAGGGCAACCCAGCCTATCGAGTTGCCGAAGGCAAGTCCATACGTGGTGGATACCAGCTCGCGACGAATATTCGTCGTCCTGGAATACAAGAAGTACGGGCGCAGCTGCGAGATATCATTGCAGCACGCAAGCTGTACAGACCTAATGCAGTTTGTGGACCGTGCTCAGAGCACTTTCAGGAGCATAGGCCTGGATGCCCTGTGGGGCTCAACGAGGGCTTGAGCCCGAATAGAGGCCGCGCTCCTCATAAGGAGGGTCATCCACCGTTGATCCCGATGACTCAAGACGAGATCGCAGAGATCAATCGTCGTCTCGGGATCACAGCTCATATGAGGCCGAAGGCCGAGGAGGTTCAGCCTCCTCCGGCTCCGAGGGGACTGGTGCCCATAACCCAGGAAGAAAAGATGCGCTCTTTAGCCTTCCTGGAATGCGAGGAAACTCGCCCAGCGTTTCCAGTCAGTCCCAACGGCCAGAAACGATGGGCAACGATGACCAGAGGGCCCGGCGAGCTGCGGCAGATGAGGAACGTAGACGAACAGCAGAGGAACGCACCCGCGAGGCAACTCGCCAGATGCTGATGGACTCTCAAAAGATCTACATGAAGGAGGCGAAGAAGCCTCCACTTCCACTCCAACCGAAGGCTAAGAGTGAAACGCCAGCCCCTGGGTCGCCTTCGGAGGAGAGACCGAAAACAACAGCACGCTCTGAGGAGCTTGGGTCAGATGTGCAGATGGAGGTGCCTCGCTCTAAAGCGCCGAGATCACCGACTAGAGCAACTCCAGCACGGAGACCTAACCCCAGACAGCCACCTCAGGAACCTGTAGAAGTACGTAGACGCCCGCCTAGTCGCAGCGGATCTATCGCCAGCACGGCTAAGGCTTTCGAGCGCACAGGGTACGCCCCTGCGCCAGCCTCGCCTGTGGCGGCGCGCCCCAAAAGGTCCGATGAAGGTGCTCTGTCTAGGGGTGCCTGGGTGCCGACGATTAGGGGCAGCGCCGGTCGAGAGTCACCGCGGGGAAACCCGCCAGGCGTTGCCGCTGCAGCTTCCTCCTCTTCAGGAGCCGCAGCCTCTTCGGCGACAGAGGCTCCTGCGCGGGGAGACCCGCCCGAGGATCAGCTGCACCACCCAGGGGGCACGTCCTTCACCTGTGGGAGGCAGGCCGTGATCAGGGATAGACTTGCCCTGCGGAAGCTCCCGCCGATACGCTCGGTGGATGAGGCATTCATGAGGAAGTGCAGGCAAGAAAACATTATCCCGATGAAGAATCGCACCCTCAAGCAACTGAGTAAAGCTCTCAGTGGGGCATGTAGACACGCGCCTGACAAACCGCACAAACCTGTGTGGAGCCTGAATACATTCGATGATCATGATGGCTGGATTAACCTCGTAGAGCTCGTAAATGAGTATCCGTGGCACCACGGACATACGAGACATGATGGTTACAATCCCAAGCATGACGAGGCCAAAGTCATCACCGCGAACCTATACGGCCGAACGGTGGACCAGCTGGCTGCCATCATGATGGAGGTTGTTCATGTCCGCGAACCAGACGGTGAAGAGAAACAACGCCTTCAGTTCAAGGTGTTAGTGCGGGATTCTGGCAAGTCCGACATCTTCATCCGTGCCTCTCAAGGGCACTCGTGGACGCTGAAGGCTCCATGGTCGTTGTGCAAGTATATTGTACTACACGACAACCCTGCCGGGAAACCGGCCCCATACCCCCAGGTTGCCATGCATGGCGCTCGATGGAATGCCTTTGAAGGCATTATGTGGCATGGCCTCTCTTGTCGTTCAGAACACAACTCGAAGAAAAAGGGGTCAGGCTGGTCGCGCATCCACTTTGCACCGACGGTTCGCCGTCGCAGTGTGAGAAGTGGGTGGGGCCCAGATTCCAACATCATCACTTTTGTGGACTGGCATAAGGCCTTGAAGGATGGAATAAAATTTTGTTGGTCTGACAATGGAGTCTTACTATCCGAGGGAATTAACGGTATCATTGAACCGTGCTACATTTCCCACGTGGAAGACCTGGCCGCGGGGAAGCAGTGGCGCAGACCAGAATATCTGGGTGATCGCAGGGCTCGCGTCTCCACCGCCTTGATGTCGGCCCCGGGTAGGTGGACTGATGTGGGCAGTGCTAGCGTCAAGTACCAGTGGTCTCGCGACCAAGAGGGCGTTGACCCTCCTATGGTTAACGGTCACAGAGAAGTTGGGGACCACTACAGCCCTGCCACGCTGGGAAACCAGCCTGAAGTCCACCAGATCTTTATGATCACCGAGAGTGAGGCCAGAAGCGCGGCTCCAAGCCGCGCTCCAAGCCAAGGGCCAAGTGCCATATCTTGGCAGGCCATTAGCACCTCAGATCTGGACCAGATCGCGGCCGCCCTAAATCCTGAACAGGTGGAGCAGTTGGCGGACAGACTGTGCCAGCAAGACCCCTGGGCCGCTGGCCAGGGAGCCATGTCCGCCATGGTGACGCGTAACCGTCAGGCCATGCAGGGAAACCTGCCCGTAAATGGACTCAGAAATGAGATGCCCGAACCGCAGGGAGACCCGCAGACGTTCGGCCGCATCTTCGGAGAGCCCGCTCGATTCGAGCAGATGCCGGGGAGCCCCTCGCATAGTATGCACACACCGAGGGGCATGGCCCCAATGGCGACGCCACCAGCGCAGTCTCCGTTCGGGACTCCTGGTCGCTCTGCCACGAGTGGCACTCTCATGGAGAGGATCGCCGCGGCCAGGGCTGAGCATGGTACAGCTCTCCTGAACATGATGCCGCCCGGCACTCCAACGAGTCAGCAGGGAAACCTGCCCGGCACTCCAAGCCATCATCGACCGTTTGCTGGCCAAACTACTGTCGCTGGTGTGCCTGATGACTACCGTGCAAGGGTGGCAGCTGCTGTGCAACAGGTGCAGAGTCACAACCTGCCCCACCCGAGTGGTCAGAGGTGGAGGCCGGCCTGGTCCTGGGAGCCTGAAGGTCCCAATCCACGGGATCCTGCTCGGCAGCGAGCCTTCATCCCAGCCTTCGATGCTCACCCGAGCATGGCCCAGGGCCAGAGACCATCGCCAGCACACATGGATCCGCCGCTGTACCCTGATGGGTCCAGAGTCCCGAACAAGTTTGTTCGCGAGATGGCGGATCAATTCCACAGCCTCACAAACGTGCGCTGTAGCGATCAGTCCATGTATCCGCACATGGCCTTTATGCCTGCGCCGACGACGCCAGATGTGGCTGTCCAGCCCACTGCCCATTCGATATCGTCTGGCAGTAGAGGTGTGCCTGGCTATATTAGGCAGACATACCACACCCAACAGGCGTGCTTCAGGCGCAGACAGGCCGTGCAGAACGTGCGTGATCAGTCACGCGCAGCCGCACTTGAGGTCGTGAGGAACAGAGGCTCACCCATGCGGGGAAACTCGCCCGCTGTGACGCCTACAGCCCCCGTGCCAGCAGCTCCTCCAGCTGTGGCTGCCGTGGCGCCGGAGGTGCTAGATCCCGCAGGGGATACTCCAGCGGCCTTCATGAACTCCGAGACGGTCCAGGAGGGACAGCGGCGGGTGTATCCCAGAGCAGCAGATGTGGAAGTTTTCACTGGGATGGAAGACGCCTGCGCGGTATGCCTCGAGGAGTTTCAGCCTAGGGAGAGCGTTTACCGCTTGAGGTGCAACCGCTTATTCCATGAGGAGTGCTGGAATTCGAATGTGGTGGGCCATGTTGCGAATCAGCGTGGGGGGGACCCTCAGCAACCACCATGTGCTATCTGCCGAGCGCCTGGCATCATAGCGTCATCATTTCCATGGGCCGGCTCCTACACTCAGGCTCCTGAGCAAGCAGCAAGGGAGTCGCGGGAGTTGAGGAGCATGGTGGGGGAGATGACAGCCAGGATGCTGGACAGGCAGACAGCTCAGCCCCAGCTGCAGGGAAACCTGCCGGAGGAGGTGAGGCCGCCGATGGAGACGGGATATTTCGATCAGCTTATCCCGATGACGGCGCCTCAGCAGGGAAACCTGCCTAACACCCCACGGGTGGCTCCTCAAATGTCTCCCCAGAGTGGGGGCGGGGCAGAGCTGGCACTGGGCCCTGAACAGCTGCGTGAGTTGCGTGTTCGGCATTTCCAGACCCAAATGGATAATGCGCACACAACGTTCATGCTGGACGCCGACAATCCTGAGACTGAGAGTGCGTCGTTAGACCTCTCAGATTCCTCAGTGGCAACAGCAGCAACAGCAGCCAGGGCCGTCGATTTCTCAGCCACGAACGAGGAGTTCGATGAGTGGTTGCAGTACAGGGATCACCTCACGAATGGGGGGTTGCAGGACATCACCCTTCATTCGTATTTGACGCTGACGAGGCGCACCGCCCGCGAGCAGTATAAGAGCATACGCGATGAGTATGCCAACTGGCGGGGGGAGCGTGGCGCTCATGCTCAGAACGTGTCGTACTTCCAGTACATCGACCTGGCACGTATGGCCGAAGGCAGGCCGGGTGCCAGCGTAGCGCGGGGAAACCCGCCAGGGAGTGCGACCGAATCGCGGGGAAACCCGCCAGACAGCGCAGCTGGCACTTCAGAAACAGTGCACATCAAGCAGCCGAGTAATACTTTCTTGGAGGATGGTGGAAACTCTATCCTCATCGATGTGGGCTCGAAGATCAACATAATGGGAGAAAACACGAGCCGCAAGTTTGTCCAGGCTGCTGAGGCACATGGTCAGTCTTGTACGTTCGAGACCCGTTCTCGTCTGAACATCAACGGGGTGGGCGAAGGGTCGGCCCCAGCGGATACCGTAGGCACCTTCAGTATTGCCTGCGAGTTCCAGGGCTCGACCCAGCTCGATTCGTACAAGACGAACATTGTGTCAGGCTGTGGCAAAGACCTGCCAGCCATCCTAGGCCTCGATAGTATGCAGGACAAGCGCACTATTATTGTGCTCGAACGAGGCCAGGAGAAGCTGATATTCCCTGGGGAGGGACAGGTCAAGATGGAGCTCCCCGAGGGCTCCAAGATCATGCCGGCGACGAAGCTGCCATCAGGGCATCTGTTGATCAGGTGTGATCGATTTGGAGCTGCGGGGCAACCCGCCTCGAGCTCAAGCAGCGCGTCATTTCAGGCGGTGCTGACGGGCGAGCCGACCCCGGCGCAGGAGCGCAAACAATTGCAGGGAAACCTGCCCCAGGGGTTGATGGAGACGCTCGCCAAAGCTATGATGAGAGGCGATAGCATCGACGATCTTGAGACGTTCGATTGCTTCGTAGCCAGGACACTGGCCCAGCATGGTGGAAGTGTACCCATGGACGCTGTGCGGTCCCGCCGGAAGATAGTGATGGGGTACGCGAACCGTGAGCTGCAGACAGTCAGCGACGCGAGGTCCAAGGGCGCGCTGAAGCAGCTGATGGATAATCCATCCATGCTGGCGGCGTTTGCGGGGCAATCCGCCTCTGAGGCCACGGCGCGCTGCAGTGCTGAGCTCCAGCATCTGAGGGGGGCCCAGATGCTGGCAGACGTTGCAGGCACATCTTCTTTATCTTGAAGATGGCAGGGCGCCGCCGCCCCCTCGTCGTCTTGCCTGATGGCCGAAAGGCCAGGGGGTAACAAGGACAGCGGGGCAACCTGCCTTAGCAAAAGAGCTTTTGTCATTGAAGATGCGAGAGAGGCTTGCGCCGACCTCCGCACCCGAGGTTATATCTGTGATCGTATTTCCCACAATGAGCTTAGGACGGCTGTGGGCGCAGATTACCTGGGCGCGGTGATCAGTGGAGATTGCACTCTCATATGGATTAGTACCCCGGGTGACTGGTATGTACGAACTCCAGGGAAGAGAGTGGCCCCACGCTGGTCACGTATCCAAAATCTTTTGATAAAAGCCAAGAAGCTCCGTATGCAAATCACAATGTTTGGTCCCCCAGGATATGTTTGGAAGTTATCTCCAGTACGTGATACTCTGGAAGATCTTAAGTTGTCGGTGATACGGATGCGTTTGTGTCATGTCGGTATTCGGTTCAATATGCAATACAGTACACCGAGCGGTACTTATATGTAGGTAGCTACATCAATACCGATTAGCTCTAAGCTGTGGGCATGTACGTGCACATTGACGATACCACAACATGTTGGATTGGTACGGCCAAACAGTACGACATGCGGAATGGCGAGCTCAGACACGTGCTACACTCATCCGTCATCTTAACGACAAAATCCTGGGAAGCACCACCACGCACGGAAACGTGCCTATATACTTGAACACCTACACACGTACGGACCACAACATCCATCATTACGTGACGACCAACAAGGGAGGACCGAAATGGTCTGATGTTATCCGACGTGTAACAATCAACCTTGATACCAATATGGTTATTCAGGATATCGCAGTATCCGATCAACCAACAGGATATGATTGGCATGCACCACTACCTGCAGGGGTTGCCAACATCAGTACACGGCTGTACTGGCAACCCGAAGAACCGGTCTTGCTCGGAAACGAGCCTACTCAATCACAACAGAAACCTAGACGCGTCATCATAGATGACTGTCCTCTTCCCCTCCCGACTCTGGCGATTGACGCATGTACCCACTCAACAACGACGACGGGCACACAGACTGGTGAACAAGACGAGCAAGTCTTACCTGCGGAGTCGCGTATCAAGCAGAAGGAAAGGCTCAAAGCCGAAAAGGAAGCAGGCATCAAGCCTCGCCGCATCAAAAAGCACGTTGAAGACGGAAACGACGATTGCGGCGACGATTTGTCAGGACTGGGACAGGATCTTATGGCGACCTGGAGCGCTGACGTCCCTACTGAGCTGATAAGCTCCGATGAGGATGATGACCTGTTCCTTACCCTCCCCACATCTATGCCCGACGCGCGCGCTGACATATACAGCATAGTCGCTACTCTATGCTATGGTCACAACAACTGCGTGGATATGTTGGAGCTTTGTGGCGGTGAGGGTGGCATGTCAGAGCTTGCCTTCTCAAGGGGACTCTCCTCAGAAGGCAACTTAGACAAGACCACGTGCGTCGGCCTGGGAGACCCCTCGGTGCAGCGGGCTGTAGATCATTACTTCGCAATATGCTACGTGCGAGTTGCCATGCTACAGCCCAGTTGCCGCACCGCAGGACCACCATCCTACTACAACTACAAAGTCAAGCACAATACTTGGGAACAGCACCACAAAGAAGATGTACAACACATAACTTATTGTGGTAAATTTGCTGTTACTCAAGATGATGCACGGAGGTGGTTTATACGCGAGCAACCTACAGGAACATGGGTGGATGACATTTCCCCATGGAAAGAACTTGCCAACCGACCGCGCATCACAACCGTGCGCATTGATCAGGGTGCGACGGGACTTAAAGATACGGCTGGTGACTATATCATGAAGCCGACAAATATCACCAGCAACGACGAGACGATTCTTAAACCTTTTGAGCGACCCAAATGCAACGGTCAGCATGTGCACGCACAACCGTGCAACAGAGAGCTTTCACTGGCGCAAAAATACACCCGACGACTGCAGTCTGCCTTTGTGGAAGCCGTCTATCTGGCGAAAGCCATTGACACCACGCGCGGAAACGCGCCCACACGTACCGCACATGCTTACCCTGCTGACTTTCCTGATCAAGCTGAACCAGGAGAAGGTATGAGACGCATCGGCGACCGTATCATCCCAAAAGTGGCTACATGCCCATCATGCATCGACAATGTCCGAAAGGACAGTCCTAGCCACAACAGAGATCCAACACAGTGTAAGTATCATGACTCCATCTCTGTATATTGGCCATGTCCCGCATGCCACAGGGATCTTACGAGGAGCAAAGGTGTTAAGAGCCACCTAGATACTGAACCCGGTAACTGTCGTTTTGCTGAACCGTTTAAACTTTTAGATGATCATGACCCCGAAGGCAAGACTGTGCCAGCTTGGTGGAAACCCTTACCCAAACCTGGTGAGGGCCAAGCTTCAGCGTCAGGTGGCCGCCAAGGCGCACACGCCAGGCCACCACGACCACGTTCTTTCGGGATCACTGATCCGACATCTGGTGCCAGCAGTTACGACATGCTACGAGACGCTCCCGAGCGTGGAAACACGCCTTCTGCGTCTTCTGGCGAACCGCCACAGGTAGCGGCCCGCCGCGGTCGCCTACAAGGCGTACCACCACCGCCAGATGCAGTTGACGAAGGAGACCGACTGCGGAGAACCACAAGGAACCCTCTTGCCTCCACCGGCTCGGGGGCTCCACGACTACCCGACTGGACGAGATTTGATATCCGACACAGTTTGCAAAATCTCCGTAGTCACGAACTTCATGTCGTTAAAATGGAACTCCGTAAACTGCACCTACGGTGGTATCATGCGAAGGAACCCAAGGTGAGGCTAAGCCTAGACAAAGTGGGACTGGACAACGTTCGATTGAATATGATCAAAGAAGTTTGTGACGCCTGCCGAGAATGCAGAGCATGGGAACGTCCAGAAAACTCAACACTACCTTCGGTGAGCCTTCCTGGAAATTGGCTCGATGAAGGCGAAATGGATCTCATGTTTTACAAGAAACGAGCCATATTCCACATTATGGATCGTTGTATTCGCCTGGCAGCAGGCCAAGAGATTTCCGACAGAGAACGTGACGCTATACTCGACGCCTACCACTACTGCTGGATTGCCTATCATGGACCCGTCAAAGTCTTGTACTCAGATGGAGACGGCGCCCTGTGCAATCATACCGCTAAGGCCATGATGGCGAACATGGGTGCAACACTCCGTATCCGAGCGCCTGGCCAACGCGCGACTTCAATCGAGTCGCGAAACGGTATTCTCAGGGGCGTTCTCCACGTGGTTGAGGAAGAGCTGAACAGACACAACATCCCTGTTGTATTAACTAGAGTATTGGCTGAAGGCATTTTCGTTGCCGACGCCTTCGCGTTTTACAACGGAGTATCGCCATACCAGGCACGCACTGGACGCCAGCCCTCCTTTCTTCCTGACCTCGACACCCTTGACTTTCCCAAGGGACCCGAGACGTCAGGCCATGAACGAGAACGTCGTGTGAGGGAAGTTAGCCTAGAAGCAATGACTCAAGCCACGGCTGTGGCCAAGACAAATCGTGCTCTTAGGGCTAAAACGGCTCCAGATGGTGCTCGCCTTTACTCAGCAGGGGATCTGGTCGACTACCATCGACCCACTGCCACTAAGGACGACCATGGAGGCTGGAATGGTCTATTTCCTGTGATCCGTAACGTGCCTGAAAGAGGACACATCGTTGTCAAGGCAGGATCTCGTGAGGTAATTGTGATGTATCCTGATGCTCGTCACACGCTATACATTGAATGCCTCCTTGCACGGGAACTTGGCATGGATAACATGGCCATGCAAACCGTCCTTACGTATGCGGCGCACCTTGGCGCAGGGAAAAACCTGCCAAAGTCTTCGGCTACATCCCAGACTATAAGGGAAACCTCAATCTTTCAGACGACAGCAAGTTTCACCCGCGCGTACATCTTGCACTACAGTATCTCGTACGAAATTATTTCCGAGTAGAGCACGTAGGAGCGGTTAGACTGGGCAAAAGTGTGTCATGTCTACCTGCAGTAAAGTACGCCACCGGGTCTACGCTGATCCACTACGACAATGATGTTAGCCCAGCCTTCCACTATTATGAGTGTGTGGGCACTGGCCTGAACATTTCTCAAATCACTGGTAGCGCTCATCCCAGACTCATCCAATGCTTGACCTCACATGTTCCTTCCTTAGGATTTCACGACGACCTGGCCAAGTATCAGCACTCGGGTACCACGTCTGGAGAACACGATTCGCCTGGAAACAGGCCTCCACCAGACACCCCAGGTGCTTCATCGCCAAGTGAAGGCCGTCTGTCGACAATCTATGAAGAAAGCGAGGAACATAATATCGAAGCCATGATGCTGGAGGAGTGGTACGATGAGTTACGTATGGACCTTCATCCCACGACGACTACCGACGATTATCTTTTCTGCGTCCCAACAACTATGCTGCCCGACCAAAATGTTTTGGTTTCAGCATCTGTGGACGAAGAACATATCGTACTGTCGGAAATGCTCGGAGACGAGCCAGAACCACAAGAGCCCTGTCTAGTCTCTCTATGCTCAACCACACCTGGCGAGGGTTACTCTCTTGACAGTGATGAATATGGTCCCTATGTTGAGTTATGTTTTACACCAGAAATGTCAAAAGTAGTGTTGGATCAGACTCAACTTGCACAGCTCGACACTGATATGGTCGCAACGATGAGAGTATATGGATCCTCTGCTGCTAAACGTGCTGTGGTAGTCAAGGAAGACGACCTACTCACCAAAGCCGACATAGCAGCACACCCGAAAGAGGTTAGTGAAGTTTTGTACACTGAACTCAAGATCTGGCTTGATAACCGGTGCTTTGAGATGTATGATCTATCCAAAGCTTCCAACATCATGACATCCAGAAATGTATATAAGTGGAAGTTTGTGAAGGTAGGTGCCGAGAACGTTAAAACCATCCGTCTCAGACTTGTCCTTCGTGGATTTATGGACACTGAGGCGTTCGATGTGGAAACCTTCTCGGGAACCGCTCGACGGCGGTCCCAGAGACTCCTAGCAAGTGAGGCGGCATGTCATCCAGAGTGGATCTTAGCATCCATGGATATCGACAAAGCGTTCCTGAAGGGTTGGACCTATGAGGAACTTGCCCATGCCACCGGCGAGGAAACTCGCATGGCTTGCTTCGCCCTTCCACCGGGAAGTGCCCAGGTACTTCGTACACTGCCCGGCTTTTCGTCCTATGACGAAAGCCGACACTGCCTCAGGTGCCTCAAGCCAGGGACGGGTACCAAGGACGCCCCAGGAGCGTTCTCTCTGAAGCTTCGTACGACCACGCGAGCTATAGGCCTTGCACTGACAAGTTATGATCCTGAATTTGAATTCAGCCAAGATTTGCTAACGGCAAAACATGTCGATGCCATTAATATGACAGGCCTAGAGAACATATAGACGACTATGTACAACGCGTCGAAAAGGTGCTTGGCAAATGCAAGCTTAGCACACATTCCTATACGAACTGTGCCGTTCGCTACACTAAGAAGGACCAAGGGGATGTGATCATGGATCAGGACGAGTATATCAAACAACTACGTCCTATCACACACCCAGAACTTACAGGAGCGGCGGCCGATGCCAAAGCCACCAAACTCATCACCGACATGTTCGTCAGCTTGCGAGGAGCCCTCGCCTATGCCCTTCTTACTCAAGTCTGGCTCATGGTGTGGAGGACGATGAGACCAAAGGGTTACGGCATACGCGGGGCCAACGTACTACGGCGAGGAAACTCGCCTCAAGGCAAATCCGTCGTTCACCTCTGTGACGGACTATGTAAATCACACCGACTGCAGGTGAGGTCCAGCTATGCCGCTGAGGCACTTGCAGCTGCACACAACCTCGATGAGTGTTACCCTACGCTCATCACTCTCCACAAGCTCAAGGCACGGGCTCTGACTCCACGACAAATACGAGATATGCGTGAAGTTGGGGCGCTATCCAGCAAGGATCTTAAGATACCGACGGAACGGACCTTGCTTGGACATATTTTTTGGATACGTGAGCTCATGGATATAGGTATATTGCACAACGTGCAGTGGTGTGATACTAGAGATATGACCGCAGATGGGCATACAAAGGGGGGCATCGATCCGGAGCTGCTTTTAGAAGTGATGTTAGGCAACCAGTCATTTAAGTATGACGTGAAGCAGTTTGTTCCCTTTCGGGGTCCCGAGGACAGAAACAAGTCTAAGTCTAATCAATTTTAGTCTGTCCTTGTTGCCCCCGCGGTCCGATTTGCCAGCATGGGCGCCTACTACAGAGGCGCCCTTCTAGGTGCTCGGAAACGAGCCTTACATTTCACGCTTGGTAACGAGCGTGTTCAATATGATTCAGGCTCTTTGCCTTAATGCCCGCTTGCTCGGTGAGGTATGGTCCGTTTGGCTCACCTCTAGCGGGGCCGATAGCCTTCTACCATTCAAGGGGCTGTCTCGTGTTTGCGTGAAATGCCTTGCGAGGAAACTCGCCTTGCAGTCTGGTGTTGGGCCAGTCTGTACGCACTGTTTTCCTGCAAACAGTTGCGCGCGCGGCCTTCGTAGAGCCTAACGTCTGCGCGGCTATACTCTCCGTCTCCTCCCCTCCCGACTTTAAGGGTAGCTCTTTGGGAGATGTTATATAGAATCGAGAGTATAGCTCGCGCGCCGTTGCCTTTGGCTCAAGGCACGCGCGCCCTATTTGCCCGGACACTGCTTGTGTTCGCTATGTGCTGGACAGATCATTACATCGATCTTATCCCATCTTATCCGTCCACTCCCCATACTGTACCACTTCAGCATGGCAGTGGACGCTATCTGCCATCCGATTCCCATGGAAGCGGATGCTATTTGGTTTACCATAGTCACTTTCGACTCTTTTGAGGCTCTCTTGGAGCTTTTCGGCTGCGTCTAGGGCCGTCTGGAGACGAGCATGGGCGTCTTGGAGCAATCTTTCGGCGACTCGGGGCCCCTTGGACTGTCTCGGGGGCATCTCGGAGCCTTCAGGTGCGTTCCTGGAGCGCTCTGGGAGGCCGGGAGGGCAGCCCTTATGGGTCGTCTTGGAGCCCTCTTGGGCCCTCTTGGGCCCTCTTGGGGGCATGTTGGACCATCTTGGGGCGATCTTGGGGGCTCTTGGGCAGTCTTGGGCGCTGTGAACCCCCGAACGTCGTCTATGCCAGAAATGTACGTTTTCCTTCGGAAGCGAAGCGATTTTTGCTTCTTGGGGCCCTCTTGGAGTGCCTTTTGACGCTCTTTCGGAGCTTCGCGGCAGCGTCTTGGGCCGTCTGGAGACCAGCGTGGGCGTCTTGGAGCAATCATTCGGCGACTCGGGGCCCCTTGGACCGTCTCAGGGGCGTCTCGGAGCCTTCTTGGTGCGTTCCTGGAGCGCTCTGGGAGGCTAGGAAGGCAGCGCCGAGGAGGAAAACCATCTCTGAGTCGCACTGGCCGGGGCCATCTCTGAGCCGCACTGCCCGGGGGCCCCCAGAAGCCGCCCCGCGCGCGCGGACTAGAATATATTGTTAACCCGTTGCCGGAGATCTTAGCACGTCTCTGGCCCGGTGGGCAGGCGAATACGTGATTATTTTGGTGATCGACCGAGGGGGGGCGAGGGGGGTGGCAGCAAGCACGGCAAGGCGCTCAGCAGAGGGGGGCGTCTGAGGGAGACTCCTTCCTATAGGGCCGTACATCGCTCCTGCTAAGTCCCCTTGGTCATCGATCGTCACCGCTGCGAAACCTGCTGCGTGGTTCTTGATGCTGTGCCCCTCCTAGTTAGGAAGAACGGGATGTCCCTCGACACCGCGAAGTACAGCGACATCGGCACGGAGGTGCCAGACTCAGGCGTGCAGGTGAACTCAGCAGAGATGACCGACAATTTTGTCTTCCCTCTCATCGTGGAGGCTCCACTCCTGTGTGGAGCCAAGAAGGGCCTTTTCTCACAGCGTAGGCGGGGGAACCTACACGTGACGACACAGCGCCAGCTTGCTGCGCTGGAGGATACCGTGAAGAATCTGGCTGCCCAGGTTCAGGGGTCACGCTCTCCTTCGACCGGCCCACCGCCACCACCGCCACGACAGCCGCGCGGACGACGACGTGACCCACGTCTTCTTGTCCGCCTCAAACGCCTGATCGTTCAGGCGGACGAGCAGGCCGAGCCGCCCACACACAAGGAACTCGTAGCCACCCTCCAATATCTTCTGGGAGACAGCGCGAAGACATCTACCGCATCGGGGTCAGGAACTTCCACGTCGGAGCGCCCGACCGTCAAGCACCACAGGGTATTGCCACATCCATGGGGAGGGGCCCCGATCTGGCAGGCGACTCACATCAAAGACAAGGAGTACGACGCGCCCACTCCACCCGTCATCTCTTGCCTCAACAGGAAGGAGTACGACGCGGTCATCGACTGGTTCAAGGCGAGGGGCCATGACCAGATCCCGGCCACATGCATCATCTTCAATGAGAAGAGTCTCATCGAGGGTTGGGAGGAGCAGGAAGTCACCGTTGAGGGGGTCAACGGCGGCGCAGTGCAGCTCTCAGCTCAGGTTCTCCACGCGGGTCGCGCCTCTCCTCAACGTGCTAGGCTGCCCCAGGGCGTGAAAGACGACGTACCCATCACTACATAAACTACCGAGCCTGCGATCCTCCGCCTCACGATTGCGCGGGAGTTCTCAGAGGATTGGCTCTTCCAGCAGGCATCCGAGAAGCCAGTCTCGATCGCATCCCTGATGCTCAACGCACATTTTGCTATGTACTCAAAACGAAGGGCGCAGTCGCATATGAAAGTGAGGTGACAGCCATCCTCATTGTGTGCGCCTCCAGCGTCCAGGACCTGCTCAAGTTCCCGCTCAGCGGTGACTTCCTGCTCCTCCCAACCCTCAGGCCTTATTATGCGGAGACGGTCGGATTGACCCAGTCGACGCGTGGATTACGCTCCCCAAGTGGCGTCAGCCCGACTGCTGGGCTAAACGCAGGAACCCTGTGTGCAGACCCGGCTTGGCACTATGCGGACACCCTTTGACAGGCGTGTTCTGGGAACGCAAGTGTCGCGCGTGCCTGGAGAGCGTTGGCTTCGAGCCCATCCCTGGTGGGGAATGCGTGTGGAGACGCAAGAAACTGGGCCTCATACTCTCTGTGTACGTGGACGACTTCAAGCTTGCAGGACCCGCCGCCAACCTCCATGCCGGCTGGGATCTGATCCGCTGGAGCGGCATTGAGCTCGATCCGCCTACTCCGTACTCTCAATGCCTTGGCTGTGGACAACAGGCTTATGACGCTCTGCAGAGCGTCTTCGACAAGCGGATGGCTACCATTCGCCCAATGTTACCCAGCCACAGCGAGAAATATTACCATACAGCTAACCAAGTTCGTGGTATACGACATGATATATGAAATGCTTGGCTTTTCCGACCAATGTATAGAGCGCTACCTTGAGTGCGCCTCCAAGATGACTAGAAAACCAGGCTCACGCCGGAACGCTCCGACTCCCCGAGGGCTTCGCGATCTAAATCGCCTGGTTCCTCTGGGTCGGTCGCGAGACCTACTGGCGTGCTCAACGCTCGGTCTCGATCATCCAGCCCAGCTGGGTCGGTCGAGAGACCTAGTGATATGTCGCAATCCACGACAGTCACTCGACGACCTTCCCGCCGCGGAGACACCTGGCATCGAGGGTACCTCTTTTACCGAGTCGGATTACTCTGACGAGGGCATTCTCGGCCAGGACGCGGCGAGCGTGTTGATGAAGATTCTCGATCTGGCACGATACTGTCGTTTTGATCTCTTGCACCCGGTGTGCATGTTAGCCAGAGAGATTACCAAAGGGAGCACTACGTGTGACAAACGCCTTCATCGGCTTATCTGCTACCTCAAGACGGCCCGTGCACATTGTCTACCTGGATGGATCGGTGATACTCAGGGCCAATTGTCCATCGTGCTCTTCACCGACGCCTCATTTGCCGACTGCGTTCCTTCCTCTAAGTCCACCACTGGCGTCTTCGCGGCGCTTGTTGGACCGAATGCATTCTTCCCCGTCAATGCCGTGTGCAAGAAGCAGACGGTCGTTTCTCACTCCTCCACGGAGTCCGAGATCGTCGCTCTTGACTCTGCGCTACGACTTGAGGGACTTCCATTGCTTTCCTTCTGGGAGGCCGTGGTGGAGGTTGCCGGCGCCTGCAAAGAGAAGACCAACTGCCTGGGTTGCTTGGGGCGTGTCGCTACGACGACGTGTCCGACCCTGGCTGCAAAAAAACGGCGGCGTAAGACGCCGCTTCGCAAGGCGCCCCCTACAAGGGGATCTTCTCCCAGCCGGAGGCAGCTCCCGCTGCAGTCGGAGACGCTTGCGACTCCCAAGAGGCGTGCGATTTCCCACGAAGGTACTCTGCTACACGTGGACCCGGAGCCTGCTCCTACGAGCGGCTCGCCAAAAGAGCACCTTATTGTCCAGGGAGAGAACCAGGCTGTGATCAATATTGCCCAAAAGGGACGTACACCAGCACTTCGTCATCTTCACCGCACACATCGCATTAATTTGGACCGGATATGCGAAACATGCAAAGTTGAACATGTCGAGCTTAAGTATGTAGGTACTAAAGAACATATTGCCGACATGCTACCAAACATTATGAGCCTAAGAAAGCAGATCTCTGGAGGGATTTATGGGAATTATTGCCATCTTCTCCATCGCCTTCATGCAGTGTCCCCCGAAGATCCCTTGGAGACCATTGCGCGGGCCCAGGGGGCCAGATGGTCAACCGCACGTTGCCGAAGCTCCGAAAATGGATGAATGTGTAGAGACTTGCGAGATACTGCTCACTGACCGCGAACATGGGGGGGGCGGGGGCGCCAGGCACAAGGCGCGGACAATTTTGCGTGGGATCAAAGGGCCACGAGGGACTACATGCGTGCATGTGCCATATCGGTGCCCCTGCCGGGGCTGGCGCCTCTCGCCGGACTCGTGCGCGGGCACGTTCGCCACGCGGTGGGCGCTCTAGTCAGTCCTCTTCGCCGCCCCTGGGCCCCGCCAGATCTGGGAGTTTTGTTATGCGATCACGTTGCCCCCGCAGCTGTTTTACGACTCGAGCAACTGCGCTTGCCAGCATCTTGCTCGAACCGCGCGCGCTTACTGCTCAGGGGAAAGGGTCCGCCCCCGACTTTCCCCCATCAGAGATGCACCAGGTCCCACCTCTCCACCTTGTCGGCTGGGCCGTCGGCGGCGACGTCCGCTATGATCCCGAAGCTGATGATAATGATCGTGTGGGACCTGCGTTCCTGCTTCAGGCAGGCCGCAATCGTGAGGAGGAGGATGGCGGATGCCACTTCCCCCATCGGCGCCGCCTGGATAACGGCGCCGAGTGCCACTTGCGCGCGCCAGACGACTCCGCTCTCATCGAGACCACCCGCGCCGCCTCGCTGGACGTGGCTGGGGTGGTCGGCAATCGAGCGGGGCCTGTCGGCGGCAACGCCCACTGTGAGTACTGCACTGTGACGGCGACCCCATGGCCTTCGATGCTGAAAACCATGTGTGCGCTGTCAAGTTTGTTCACACGAAACACCGCTGTTCAGGAAGCTACCCGCAACTTGTCTGACCATCTGAACGCCGCGATCCCTGGTCAAAATCGCATGTGCCCTCCGATGGGCCTCGCCGCGCACGCGCTGGATGCCGAGTGGCGGATCCTGCGTAATGAGTGGTCAACGGTTGGGTGCGCTATGCTTGGACAGTGGTCGCAGGATGCGGTCAAAGACACGATCGAGTTCTATAAGGGCGGCTACTGCATGCCGCCAGGCATCTGTACGGAAGGATTGAACACTCCGAATCACGCACATCCTCCTGGCCGAGAGCGAGTCAAACTACCAGTGCGGCCTCCTGCCTTGGCCGGGACGTCCGGTGTGGCAGGACGCATCGGCCATGTTATGGAGGGCCATCTTGTCACCGACATGCGAGCCTTTCACGACCGCACCCAAAACAAGAAGTACGCCCGAAAGCTCATCACTTGGCTGACAAATCGTGGCGGTTTTTGGGGAGTCGGTTCGACTCCCCAGACGGTGGCAACACCTTCTGATCACCCTGACGGCTGGAAGCTTCTCCCGCGGCGTGCAGCAATGGCAGCCCCATGAGGAGGGCGGCGTTAACCCAGCTGAGTTCCCAGAAGGAGACGAACCTGGCGCCACTCCAGGATCCATGTTGGATCCAGTGGAATTGCCCCAGGCAAAATGCAGCGCCTTCTGTGGTGGTCGATTGGTCAAAGCCCTTCTCTCCGAGCGAGGATGGATGGGCATGGTGCAAGAGGACTTGGGAATGCTCCTGCAGGCCATGCTTTTGGCCCTGCAGGCCATGCGTGCAAATGGACTAATATCTACACGGATTCCACATGGATTATGCACAAATAGAAGGGTGCGAAGGCCGAGAACTACAAGCGTTACCCAGGGTACGGCATCGATGAGCTCAACGGCCCGGCCCGACGCGGTGAGCTCTCAGAAGCTTCCAACGTCGGCCTCGTGCCGCTTTTCATGCCATGTCTCAACAAGGCAGAACACATGGGCGGCGCCACGCTCGAGCATTTGGCAACTGCGATCCGCGACGACATCATGATGTGGGCGTTCTCGCACGAAGATTACAAGGCATTCTTCAAGCGGAACGACACACCCGTCGGCCAGGACTTGATCTTATTGCCAGAAGCCGATGGCGACACCCGCTGCGATGTGCAAACGCTTCGTGCACGTGCCGCCCAGGTGCAGGAAGAGCGTATCGCACAATTTCTACAGTTGCAGACCGAAGGCACGGTCGAACAGCGCGTGATGATCGGTCCGATTCGTCAGGCGCGAGCCTTACTGTACTGTGATGATAATGCTTCTGTGGCAGAATGGCGCAAGAGAAATGAGCAGATTTGGGAATACTGGGGCACAGGGTTTCCTGCCTATGTAAAACAACAGCATTCTTGCAGATGCCTCAATGCTTTCGTCGTTTGGAATGCTATCGATATCGGCTGCGCCAGCCACAACCAACAATGGTTAGACGTACGGCGCCATGCTGATCGTGCCCCAAACAAGAGTGGACGCCCCGAGAATACCCACATCAAGTGCGAGAACGGAGTTCCAGAGCACATGCCTTTGCACGTGAAGGTTGATGTGTCACGATTAACTGATGTGATGCAGTACTTTCGATGCCCTACCGTAATGGGACCAGGTTTGGCTAAATAATGGGGCCTGCATCCCAATTTCGATTACCTGACATGTGACCTCACACGTCACATGCAGGCCAGAGGCATCGTTGTTTTCTCTGCAGACCAATTGATTGAGTCCTATGACAGGCTCTCTCCTACGGCATGGGATGCCAAAATGGTAGCCACAACATGGCAATGATGACAACTCAATTCAATGACGCCGTGTGCTACCGCAATTTCTGCGCCGTTATTCAATCGCTACCTTCTCAGCAAGTCCCGTTTCGGCCGCCACTATTCAAGGCCGTGACGGACTCCCAAGCAGACACCCAGGCCAAGGAGATCTCAGCGGCTCTTACGTTCCGCAACAAGATGACGGCTGAGTGGAAGAGACACCACTGCCTCACTACGTTGATGAATCAAGCCGCCGGAGATGATGGCTTCATGCGCAAGCGGCAATTTACCGCTATCTATGCCTGATGAGCGTGCTCAGCAGCACTGCCCCGTCCCAGGGGCGCCAGGCGAGCCGCCATCAGCGTCGCCAGCGCCACAGCGCCAGGATGGCGACCCATGCCGCCTGGCCTACGAGGAGCTGTACTACAGCCTGATTCCCTTTTGGGCATGCTACGATTCGGCTGAAAGGAAAACACTGCTGTCGAAGCCCAACTTTTACCCCATTGATGCACATGCCCTCACCTGGGTGGTCTACGAGCACCTCGTAGACAAGATCGAAGCTAAAGTTGAGGTCACTGAGGCAAACACCGAGCGCATCATCAAAGAGCGTTCGTTGCTGAACTCTCACCATGTTGGACCTCGCTTGGACACTGCGGATACCATCCAGAAATGCAAGGGTTTCCACAGTCAGACCGCTCTGGGCCGCATCGAGGTTCCCCCAGAGCCGCCAGGCGTTCCGCAGGCAGCCTCCCCGAGAGCACCGCCGGCACCACCGCTCGAAGCGCCGCCCTCCGCGATCGAGCCAGCGCCGGCCGCAAGGCCCGCTGCAGAAGCATCTGCAGCCGAACCCGCGGCGACGCTGGTGCCTCTGCCCAGTGCGAACAAGCCGCCACTGCCAACGGGCCCACCACCGAAGGCCATGCCAGCCACGCGCCCCGACACGAGGCCGCCTGCCGATCCCCCAGAGGATGCTGACATGGCTACGGTGCCGGAGGCAACTCTTGCTGACGACGTTCGTGCATCCGTTCAGCGTTTGGACAACATGCGTGTGCTTCCATGGCAGGACTGCTGCGAGCGTTCTTGAAATGAAGAACCAAGTCAGTTCTCTATGTTCGACAACGCATGCGCTCCTCGTGAGTGTAGGCTTCGTGCGCAACAGCCAGATGATCACTGCTACGTGCCCTCCCACTTCGGGGCACGGCCGCGCCAGGAGGCATGCAGTGCATCACTGACAGGGATTGGTCAGCCCAGTCGGACTATGACGATTGCGTGATCACCCACGCACCAGATCTCGACCATTCTGGTTGCTTTCCTGAGTACAAGTGGATTTCTCTCCCACCATACAAAGAAGCGCCGTGTGGTCCCGACCTGGTATTGACAGAATATCTCGGCGACCCGAAGTACATGAGCAAGGATATCACAATTATGCTGCGCCATATTTCGTATAGGAAGCACTTCAGCATCGACCAGTTCGCTGATCGGCGTGTTAACATATGGAAACGGCGCACAAACGCCAGGTGTAAATTCACCAGCACACGGCGTTTCTTCGAGGAAATGGTGGAGCGGAAATTCCGCAGCCGTCGTGGTAGCAGCAACGGACCATCCGATGAGGCGGCCATGGGGCACTACCTCAGACACGGTCGGGACTATGTAGCCTGGGCGGGTTATTATCCGATCTTTACCTTTCGTGCGCTCCAGACGCACATTGATCCAGAGAAGACTAGGATTGAGATCTACGGTGAACTAATTTCCGCCGGGAGCAATCCCCGCTGCTTCGATTGGCGCAGCGTTATTGCCATTCGTTGCGTAGGAGGACACAGTTCGGTCAACCCGCGCTCCCAGCCATGGAATATGGGCTGGGAAAGCCTGCAGTGGACCGACGTGAAATACCTCCACCACGGCACAACATACCGTGCTGGGAATAACATTTTGAAAGTTGGAAGCATCCCTGGATATAAAGATCCGTCTCAGAGAGACAAAAAGCATCAGGAGGAGCCGCGCACCGAGGCATTCTACAGTTCGAGTACGTACATGAAGGGTGCGCAGCCTAATCCTCGCACGTCTGTCACACCGTACAAATTCAATCATTGGAAAAATGAGGTGGAGGTCGTGATTGATATGTATATTGCCACAATCTGGATGCAGATTCTGGCTTGGCGCCCAAGGCGCCATCATGACCGAGAACGTGGTTCCTTCTGCTGCAATCGTGGCCATTCGCCGTGGCGAGGGGGACCGCGACTGTGGCAAACAGTTGTGGCCTGCAAAGGACCGCGCTGGGGCTACCCACCTGTGGAGCGCCAGCGAGCACCAGTCAGCAAATATGAAATGTGCGCTCCGCCTCGGCAGCAGTCACGACAGGAGCAAGTTGCCCAGGAGTTCGAGGCTGACATGGTTGCCGACCCTCCTGGGATTGCCCCACCAACGCCGTCAGACGCACACCAACCCGCGCCGGCGGCAACGCCTGCTGCGAAGGCTTATCCTGTGGCGTACTCGCCACAGTCTCTGCAGCAGACGCAGACAGCCCAGGTCAGTGGTTCCGAGTCTGTCTCTGCGTCATCGGCACAGCAACCCCTTGCTCCCACGCCGTGGGCAGCCCCTGCTGGCCTTGCCGCAGCAACAGCAGCGCTCATTCACTCGGCAGAAGAGTTTGCCGACCCTGACACTTTCGACGAAGAGGCCATTGTCCGTGCTACGGTTGGCAGGGGCACATGCAACCAACAGGACAAGAATTGGCTGATCTCGATGGCGTGCTGCAGGGCGGCTCTCAGGCCCATCGCTGCAGAACTCACGCAGAGAGACTGGAGCCGACGTCCTATCTTCGCAGATGTTCGCGTCGGAGACTTCATCTTCGTGAAAAAGTGGGGTCAGATCAACTGCTACCACTACGACAACCACTACCCCAGGGGCGATTACAGCACCAAAGTTGGCATGAACAAGGGCCATATCTACGGCCCCGTCATGCACTTTGGTGTCTTTGAGAAGTTCTTCGCAGTACAAATACTGATACTGCACTCCGGATTGCGTTGGGTAAACATCTAATACTGTGACAAAAATTTGCCCCTGAAGGGCATCGTTTACGCTATGCCCATACGTGCTGACAAGATTGATGATGCCCACATGGAGGTGGCTACGAAGGGGCCCTCACTATGCAGCTCCCAGATTGAGGAGTATGCCCAATCACCTGAGCTTCAATATTTCGGTATTCCGTCTATTCAGCGAGTGCGTATCCCACGCGCACCACCCAGACACGCCGCTCCTCGGGCCCTAGGGTCCGATCAGGAGCCGGTGGCAACACCCGCTGAAGACCCCATGGAGATCGACGAAGGCATTCGGCAACAAGTGGTTGACACCACCGCCGAGAGATCAACCATTGTCGTTGATGTTTCCGATGTTGTGGTGAGTGATGAGCAAAGGGCCGCCCACGACGCCATGGAGACTGAGATGACAGCCGAGATCCACGCATATCAGAACTCTGGTAGTTCTCTCTTCGAATGCATTCTTGATCCACCAGAGAGTATCCTTAACCAGAAGGATTATCGTCCGAACTCTATCAACAACGGGACAAACTAATCGGACAACCATATGGTGTATTACTTGACATCGGCACCGTTGATGGAGTCGCCGATGTTCCATATAAACCAGGTAATCGAGATACACGGCAGTTCTGACCGATATCTACAGGACAAGATCGAATCATATATTTGATATTCCAGATTCGCTTTGGGACCGAATCAGATATGTACAAGATGCATGACAACCGCACTCATACCTGGGCACGGAATCTTCCCGTGTGCACTGCAAAGCACTTCTTCAAGAAGCTGTTGCGGTTTCTCGACCCCGAGTCCGTGTTGGGTACCACTACAGGGATCTTCCAGTGGATCTCTAAGGTATACCAGCACTTGCTGCTGGAGGACATACAAGAGCTGACCAACTTTAACAAGGTCTCCGTTAACGCTCGCCATCCAGCCCTCACACCGCTCCGATTATTCTACACAGAATGTGAGAGGAAGCGCGGACCTCCAGGTTTCCCTCTGTGGGAGGAGCCGGTGGCAACACCCGCTGCGCCTGGCCAGGATGACTCAGGCGCTGCCGCACAAGACGCTCCCGTCGAAATACCACAGGACCCAGGCAGTGTTGTCTCGGCAGCACCAGATCAAGAGACGATGGTGCAGGTCCTGGCGCAGCAGAAGAATTTCGACCGCAAGGAGGGCGACAACGAGACTACCCTTCAAGCCGAACCGCGCTTATCCGCGCAGAATTGGCCAAGACTTGCGGGCACCTAGACGTGTCGGATGTCGGATCGACCGAGAACACTGGATTACCCGGCGATCGATTATCGCTTACTGAGATCGAGGGGATCCCACGATCGGTCGCTTCCCGAGCCACCGCAGAGCTCAATCGCGAGGCAACGAACCAGCTAGGTCATTCTTGCTTCAGGAGCCGGTGGTAACACCCGCTGGGGCAGCCCTGGGGATCTGGTTTCGTCCGGGGCCCCTGAGGACCTCTAGCGTGATATCCCTCGATGCAGCAACTGCAGTCGATTCCTGTCCCTGGGCGTTGTAACTAACACTGGCACTCTATGTGGCATATGTTGGCAATACAGCACTTCTGTAGGTGCCACAGGACTTGGCGCAGAGGCTACCGACCTCGCGTACCTGCAGGAGCTCAACCAGTGGATCAGGAACAACCTGTCCCACAACGAAGTGGCCCGCCTCATCTCAGACGTCGCGGGGATCTACTTCGGGGGACAGCGTTCGGCTATTGCTCAGCAGCGTAATAGATTGAGGATAATGGCGAAGAAGGCCGAGGATAGGTGCAATCGGTGGTGCGCTGCGGGTTGCCCACCTGCCCGCGAATGCAGGCTCGTGGGAGAGCCCGATGATTACCGCTCATTATACCACCCTTTCCGTAGCGTCCTTCAGCGCTTCCTCAATGAATCCCGATTCCACCACCAAATGACCGGAGCCCATGCGGCTGTCGGCCAGGTGCCCTGGACCGTGGAAGACATGTGGGAGGCTTGCAGTATCCATTACCGCAGCCAAGCACTTGGCGTCGCCGGTCGTAGGAATTGGTGGTTGAATGAGGGTAGAATGGACAGAAGCACTCGGCAAGATCGCGGTTTGGTCACGATCGCCGTTCCCCGTGGGGACGGCACTTATGACCGAACCACGCGTCGTAATCTTGCCAGAGCTGCCTCTGTCGGACCTGCCCTGGGATCTAAAGGCCATGGGGGGAAGGGTTTCAGGAGTAGGAACCGATCCTGATACCACCCCCACACATGCACTTTTTACACACGATGCCATGGTGCCGCCGCCTCGTGCTGCCCGCGGCGACGCTGCTGGAAGCCGCGCCACTGGCGCGCTGGCAGCGATGCCCGCTGGGCGGCGCGGCGACGCCGCAGCCGCCCCACAGCCGAGCGGCTGGCAGCCAGCTGACAGCAGCGCTGGCGTCCGCGCCCCTGTCGCGCCCCCGAGGGCCAAGCGGGCGCGCACCGCCGGCGAGTGCGCAGCGTGGTGGCGCCAACACCTAGAGGGCAGCCAGTGGGGCCCCAGGTGCTGGAGCTACCGCAACTGCTGGATGTACATCGCGGAGAACAACGATCAGTTCGTGTACATCCGCGACCTGCAGTACAATCCTCGATTCCGCAATTGGCACCCGAGGACCACTTGGGCAACATATATGACGAGCTTCATTTGAATCGACGGCCACCGTGTTTGGGCCAGTGAGTTCTACCTGCGTGGCAACCCCTAGTAACGTCGACCGCAAGGCCCACTGCCCAAATTTGCTTGAACGTCGTCTTTGACGAGTTCGCCTCGAGCAGTAAATTCACACGCAAACTTTTACCCACTTCGCTATCTATGACAAGTGGCTTCTTATAGACATTTCGGTGAAATCCGAGGCACGCTCCTCGGGAGCTATGCCGAGGAAAGTAACCCAGTGCAGAATTTGTATATGCAACTTTTCGTGTTCCTCAGCACGACGCTGAATTCATCTTGATCGATTGAATCCTCTGTGCGGCAGCTCCCGTATTACAGGCGAGGAAGCTTAGAGTATGATCTTATAGCCAACTTTGGTTTGATGCTGGTGGCGACACCCGCTGTATCCTAGATGCAGCGACTTTTGATGTTGTTATAGTTTGCTCAGATCCTCTTGCTCCGCTCACCCGTGTCCCATTCCTCTCCACCCTCGAGTGCCGACGCGTTTTTTTTTGGGGGCGCACCGAGGGGAACCAGAGTGTGTCCGGAAAGGATTCTGGACACCTGGGTGCTCCGTCGTCCTCGCCCTGCCCGGTCACACCAGCAGAGGCGCTACATACTTTTGCGCACTGCTGATGAGCTCGGGACGTAGCAGAGGCGCTACATACTTTTGCGCCCTGCTGCTTGCGCACTTCGTGGAGTAAGAGGGTGACAGGTTCTTTCTTCCTTTTCCCGAGACCTGCCCTTGCGGGCGGGATTCGGGACGGGGTGTCTGAAATTAACCTGTCTCATGCCCTCATCTCTACTCCTCACTCGCATGTTTGCTCGCCTTCTGGGCACAGGTATTGGCTTAGATCAGGACGCTGAGCGCACAGGAGGAAAATGTCGCCATCTTTCCCTCCTCCCTCTACCTACGGATCTGGGTTTCTGTACCTTTGTACTCTAACCCCATACACAGTGGGTTCCCCTCCAGTGATTGTGGGAGCTCCCCGGGAGCGTGGCAGGCGCTCCAGGGTGCGGGGCCCGCTCGCGTGAACTTCGAGCGAGGGAACGTGTCGCTTCCCGCTGGGCGCTCAGGCCTGGTGCCGCTGAGTGAGTGCCTACCTGCCGCCCTGCAGTCCGCGCTTGAAGATCGCTCGATCCTTTTAGCTGCTGAGGAGGTTGCCGCTTGTAAGCACGATTTTCGAGGCGCTCTACCTGGATCCTGTCCTTCGGGATCAGCTTAGAATTTTTGGAGAGTTCGCTGCTGAGCTCTGGGGCGCTGGCGTTGTGGAGGCTAGCGAGGATGTGCTCGAAGAGAGTGGTCGTCCTGCCCTCGGGGGAAGCTCTGGCCCATTTAGAGTGTGCACCCCATGCAAATCCCGTTTTGCAAAGGGGGGGGGGTGCAGTTTGCCATTGCCAGTTTGAGCTCCCTAGCCAGTGCAGGTGTTTTCTCGGCCTGCCCTTGATCCCCGGGGCTCGCCTCCCCGCTCGCCTCGCTGCTGCTTTGCCGGGGGCTGCTCGAAATTGCGGGTGGGCTCGCTTCCGCGCCTTCGTGGTGCCGATGGGGTGGGGCTGGGCCGTGGCTCTCGCACGGGCGGCTAATGCCCGCCAGCTTGGAGACGTGAACCCCGGGGCCCCGTGGATTTTAGACAGGGCGCCCCTCTCGCCCCATGGCGACGTCGGGTCGCTGCGTGGACTGTGCATCGATAACTTCGCGTGTCTGAGTGTGGACCCCGTCGTCGCGGGGAACGCCGTCGTGGGGATGAAGGAACTGGGGGAGAGGGGGGTCGCCTCGGTGTGTGGGGCCGTGGGCCCTGGGGACCACGACTTTATCGGCTTCGCGCTCGTGGGGTCGAATGGGAAGTGGCGTCGGCCAGTCGCTTTTGGAAGGTGAAGCTCGCGTGTGATCATCTATTGGAAAGCGGTGGGAGTGTTGCGGGGCATGAGTTGGAGAGGTTCGCGGGTCGCGCCACCGCCCTCTTCTCGTTGGCCCCCGAGCTTTTATGTGTTCAGGAGAATGTGTATGCGTTCATGCAGGACAGCTATGTTCGGCGACAGCCCTTGTGGCCCTCGGTTGCGCGTGAAGTCCGTTGGACTCGTGCCCTCCTCCCTCTGGCTCGATCTTGTGTGCGACGTCCCTGGCGAGATCGGGTCTTTGGTTATGACGTGCCTGCTTGGGGCTTCGGGGTTGGCTGCCTACGATGCCCCCCTCGAGGAGGTCGCGGTCGTTGGTCGTGTTCGGGAACGTGCTCGCTTTTGGGGCTGTTGAGTGTCTCGGGGGCTCCCCGTTCACGGGCCCCTGACCATGGGGGGGAGGTCTGTGTCTCGGAGGCGTCGGAGGAGGTGATCCTGGATCTCGGGCGCGTGATGGGGGTTTGCCGAGGTCCCCGTCTCTTTCTCGGAGAGGAGCTGGGAGGTGGCCAATGCTGGTCGCTGGAGGGGGGTGCCTGGGTCTCAGATCCAGCTGGAAACGAGAGCACGGACTTGGTCTGTGCGACACCTTGCTCGTGAATGCAGTCTTCATGAATCTCGGGTGCTCGTCCCGGGTGATAACATGTCGGTGATCTGTGCGCATGCAAAGGGCCGCTCGTCGAATCCTGCGATGAATTTCCAGTGTCGGCTTTCGGCCGCCTTCTGCCGAGCCGTTGGGCTCGTACTGGCGGATCGCCGGGTGCCGTCCGAGCGGAATGCTTCGGGCGCTGCCAGTCGGGTGTTCCTGGCTCGGCATGGCGGGCCGCCGGCTCTGGAGGGGTTCGTCAAGTGCCGCCTCGCGCCCGGCGGCGCAGCCGCGGCGCGCGGCCCCCATCCGTCTCCAACGACGACGGCGATGCGGGCCTGGGCTGCTTCAACACGCCGTGCCGGCGCGTCGGGCCTCGCTCCCATGCTCGCGGCGCGAGCGCTGGGCCGAGCGGTCGCGGGCCTCCCAGCGCACCCGAACTGGTGGCAGGCCGCGGGGCTCCCGCGTGGCAGCCTCTGGCGAGGTCGGCCCCCGGGCCACCGTCCGCTTGGCGCGGGCCTGCGAGGAGGTCCTACAGCGACCGCGAGGCTTAGCTCTGGCCCTCACAGCGTTGCAGCGGGGGCGGGTGAGACCCACCGCGCAGCGGGGCTACGGCGACGGGCTGGCGCACCTGGGTTCCCTCCTCGTGAAGCCGTCGCTGCCTCGCTGGTCGGCCCCGCGCGGGGATCAGGGCTTGCGGGCGTTCGTCGAGGTGGCGCAGGCCGCGCGCCCGATCGGGGCGCTGGCCGTCATTGTGCTGTTCGCGACGTACCTGCGGTCGCTCTCGCTGCTGAGCCTCTCGGTGGCGTCGCTCATCCCCCCTTCGAGCCCAGAGGGGCCTGGAACCCGCCGGGTCTTCGGGGTGCACGTGGAGGAGCTCGGCCGCCCGTTAGAGACGCAGGAGTTCGACTTCAGGGTGCTGCTGGACCTCGGTCAGTCCGAGCGCCTGCTCGACGTCAGCTCCAGGCAGTGGTGCCGCTCCTTCGTGGGCGCAATTGAGCCGCTGGGGGTCTACTCGGTCGTGCCGACGTTCTACGCGCGGCGGTGAGGGCGAGCCAGTCACGACCTCCTCGGGCAGGCGCGCTCAATCGCCGAGGATCAGCAGCTGGGGCGCTGGCGCAGCCCCCGCACTGTGGTTTGGTGCGACTAGCCTGCCAGGGCCTCCTTGCAGCTCGGCGAGCTGCCGGCGGCGCGACCTGCGGACGCCGCCTTGCTGGTGGAGCGCGGCGTTGCGCCCTCCGCCGCGCGCTGCGCGAGGCTTTTGCGCAGCCGCAGCTTGCATTGCGGAGAGTATTCCTGGAAGTGTTGTCTGGTTCGGGAGAATTGGCGCGTGCCCTGGCGCGCCGTCATGTCGCGGTCGTGTGCGTCGATAGTGTCCACGGGGCTCTGTGTGACTTATTCTGCGACGATGTCTCTCACGCGTTGATGGGTTGGATTCGATCAGGCGTTGTGTCGGGACTGTGGTCAGGGACCCCGTGCCAGTCGTTCTCGGTTGCTAGACGTGCCCCATCAGTAGTCGCAGCTACCTCATCGGCTGCGCACTCAAGAGTGCCCGCGTGGTTTGCCAAATCTATGCGACAGAGATCGGTTATTGGTGGCAGGAGGGAATCTTCTGGCACAGCGTAGCGGGGCGTTGCTTAACTCTTGTACTGATCGTGGTATTCTTTGCGGTGAAGAGAATCCAGCTCAATCTTTCTCTTGTCAGTATGCGATCGACCCGTTTGTTGTCAACGCAGGGCGTGTGCGCAATATGTAGTTGACTACTGCTCGTTTGGTGCAGCCTGGCGTGCTCGGACCAGGCTCCATCTATTTCATTGTAGATGCCCTGTCCTCCTTCAAGCGAAATGTCTGGATCGCGGTGTATGTATTTTCTCCGGGAAGTCGCATGTTCAACTCGATGGGCCTACTGGTTCAGGAGGTTTTCTTATTCGGCAAAAACATGTTTATCCCGGGAAGCTCTGTGAGGTATTATCCCGGGCTTTCGCTACCTCCCTTCGCCTCTTGCGTGTCCATGCCTCGTGGCCCGTTCTCGCCTCCTTCGCTCCCTCTCGCCCCTCTTAATTCGGGGGCCACGGGGGAAAAAGGCTTCCGTCGGTAAGATTGTCGTAGGTCCTTGCGTCGAATACATGCGCCAGGCCAGTGCTGATTGCGGGAGGCTGATGGTGGGCAGTGTCGATTGTGCGTGTTCACCCGATCTCCGCGAGCAGCACTTTGGAAAAGAGCAGCCAGTGTCATATTTGTGCCCTACGGGAATGGTCTGGCCTATGCATCCGCTTCTTCCGCTCTGTAGGCTTTTTGGTTCACCCAGAACCGTCCCGCCCCCAATGAGTTGGGGCAGTGTCGACTGTGCATGCTCACCCGGTCTCCGCAAGCAGTAGTTTGGAAAAACCAGCCATGATGATGATGATGATGATGATGATGATGATGATGATGATGATGATGTGGACGATGAGGATGACGATGCTGCTGTTGCTGATGATGCTGATGGTGATGCTCATGATGGTGCTGATGCTGATGCTGGTGCTGATGATGATGATGATGATGAGGATGTTGATGCGGCTGATGGTGAAGATGATGATGCTGATGGTGGCGGTGGCGATGCTGATGGTGATGCTGATGATGATGGTGCTGATGATGGTGCTGGGGATGATGGTGATGATGCTGGTGATGATGATGTGGATGATGCTGTTGATGTCGCGGGTGATGCTATTGTTGATCCTGATGCTGATACTGATGCTGATGTTGATGATGATGATGCGGATGATGTTGATGATGCCGACCATGTTGATGACGATGATGATGGCTCTGGTGATGCTGATGTTGTTGATGCCGGTGATGATGACGATGATGATGCTGACGCTGATGATTGTGATGCTGCTGATTTTGCTGATGGTGATGATCCTGATGCCGCTGGTGATGATGATGGTGCTGCTGATGATGGTGGTGGTGGTGGTGGTCTTGATGATGATGCTGATGACGATCAGAAGGATGATGAGGGATGAGGAGGAACGGGGCGGGATGATGATGCTGATGATGCTGATGGTGATGCGGATGCTGCTGATGATGCTGATGATGTTGATGATGATGACGATGCTGCTGATGATGGTGATTGTGCTGGTGCGGCTGATGATTGTGACGGTAATGTTGATGATGCTGATGGTGACTGTGGCGATGGTGAGGACGATGATGCTGGTGACGCTGATGATGATGATGATGATGATGATGATGATGATGATGATGATGATGCGGACGATGACGATGATGCTGTTCATGATGATGATACGGATGATCTGATGCTGCTGATGATGTTGCTGCTGATGATGATGACGATGACGATGGCGATGTCGATAATGATGCTGTGTTGCTGGTGATGATGCTGCTGATGCTGATTGTGGTGGTACCGATGATGCTGGTGACGATGCTGATGATGTCGATGATGCGGTTGATCATTGTGCTGATGCGGATGATCATGACGGTGATGACGATGATGGTACTGATGATGATCATGATGATGGTGCTGCTGATGATATTGCTCATGGCGATGGCGACGATGACAATGATGCTTTTGATGATGATGCTGTTGTTGATGATGGAGCGGATGATGATGCTGATGATGCTGCTGATGATGATGATGCTGATGATGAAGATGCGATTGATGCTGATGATGACGATGATGATGATTAGGATGATGATGCGGATGATGATGACGATGATGATGTTGATAATGCTAACGATGATGATGATGATGATGATGATGATGATGATGATGGTGATGATGGTGATGATGATGAGGTTGATGCTGATGCTGATGATAATGCTGGTTATGATGATGATTGCGACGATGGTGATGATGATGATTATGCCGATGCTGTTTGTGATCGTGATACTGATGATGATACGGCTGATGGTGGCGCTGTTGCTGATGAGGATGGCGATGATGCTGATGAGGCTGCTGATGATGATGATGAAGATGCTGATGGTGATGATGATGATGGTGATGCTGATGATGATCATGATGCTAATGATGATGACGATGGTTATTGGGGTGGTGGCGGTGATGATGGTGCTGATGATGACGATGCTGATGCTGATGCTGATGATGATGATGATGATGATGATGATGATGATGCTGATGATGGTGCTGATGAGGACGACGGTTATGCGGATGATGATGATGATGATGATGATGCTGATGCTGATGCTGGTGCTAGTGATGATGATGGCTATGGCGATGATGGTGATGCTGATGCTGACGATGATGATGATGCTTATGATTATGATGGTGATGATGATGCTGATGCTGATGCTGCTGATGATGATGCTGATGCTGTGCTGATGGATGATGATGATGATGATGCTGATGCTGATGCTGATGATGATGATGATGATGATGATGATGATGATGATGATGATGATGGATGATGATGATGCTGATGATGATGATGATGATGATGATGATGATGATGATGATGATGATACTGATGCTGATGCTGATGATGATGATGATGATGATGATGATGATGATTATGATGATGATGATGATGCTGATGATGCCGTGATGATGATGACGACGCGGAGGAGGAATGAGAATGCGATGAGGATGAGGATGAGGATGAGGAGGGGGATGAGGAGGAGGGAATGAGGAGGAGGAGGGAGAGAGGAGAGGGAGGAGGAGGAGGAGGAGGAGGAGGGATAGGAGGAGGAGGAGGAGGAGGAGGAGGAGGAGGAGGAGGAGGAGGAGGAGGAGGAGGAGGAGGAGGAGAGGAGGAGGGAGGAGAGGAGGAGGAGAGGAGGAGGAGGAGGAGGAGGAGGAGGAGGAGGAGGAAGGCGAGGAGGAGGAGGAGGAGGACGAGGACGACGAGGAGGAGGAGGAGGAGGAGGAGGAGGAGGATGAGGCGAGGGCGGAGGAGGAGGATGAGGCGAGGGCGGAGGAGGAGGAGGAGGAGGAGGAGGAGGAGGGCGAGGATGAGGGGGAGGAGGAGGTTGAGGAATAGGAGGAGGAGGAGGAGGCGGACGATGATGACGATGATGATGCTGCTGTTGATGATGATGCTGATGATGATGATGATGATGATGTTGACGATGATGAGGATCACGATGCTGATGTTGATGCTGTTGTTGCTGATGATGATGCTGATGCTGCTTTTGATGAGGATGATGATGATGATAATTATGATGATGCTGATTATGATGATGTTGCTGATTACGATGATGATCATGATGATGATGCTGTTGATGATGATGATGATACTGATGATGTTGATGATGCTAATGACGATGGTGATGATGCTGATGGTGATGATGATGATGACGACGATTATGATGATGATGATGTTGCTGATGATGATGATGATGATGATGATGATGATGTTGACGATGCTGATGCTGATGGCGATGAAGATGATGACGACGATTATGATGATGATGATGATGATGTTGCTGATGATGATGATGATGATGATGTTGACGATGATGATGATGATGATGATGATGATGATGATGATGATGATGATGATGATGATGATGATGACAATGATGAC
>CAUYUJ010018272.1:152122-209459 GCA_963575745.1 Prorocentrum cordatum | reverse complement strand
ACAACTTTTGCTCGGTTGAAAAATTTGTTCTCGAAATTCAACAATTCGTTTGTGCTCTAGTATTTTTTCCCGTGATATTCGATCTTATTCCCGCTCGCCATCTTGATCTCAGCTCGATCGGGTGGATATTACTATCGAAAAGCTCCCTGGCGGGATCGGCCGCTTTGAGTTATCTTCATACGCGCTGACGGTTTTCGGAACATAACTCGAGCTCTAGGGCAGCTACAGAGCTGGTAAGCACAGCTAATGCATGCAGAATGATCAGGCGCATTCGCCTGTTGAATCCAGAGGCCTGAACTCGGTCTGTCAGCCGAGCTAGGTCCGCAAACCTGTTCGTATTATTCGAGTCAACTTTATACGCGTTGTCGGTATTTCTACTTAACTCGAGATTTACGGCAGCTATAGTGCTGGTAAGCACTCCTATCGCACTCAGAATGGTCAGATGCGTTCGTCTGTTGAATCCATAGGTCTGAACTCGGTCTGCTAGGTCCGCAAACCTATTCGTATTCGAGTCAACTTGATACGCGTTCTCGTTATTCTCTACTTAACTCGAGCTGTAGGGCAGCTACAGTGCTGGTAGGCACACCTACCGCACTCAGAATTATCAGGCGCGTTCGCCTGTTTAATCCAGAGCTCTGAACTCGGTCTCTTGCGCGATCCAGAATCACGAAACTGTTCGTATTCTTCTAGTCATCTTGAGAGCTACTGGCGTTCTGCACTTAACTCGGGCTGGAGGGAGGCTGCAGGGCGGGTAATCACAGGAATCGATTCGGAGCTATCAGACGCGCCCGTCTGTCGCATTCAGAGGTCTGAACTTGGTCTGATACTCGTGTTGGGCTGAAAAACTATTCGTTCTCTACAATTTCTTTCGACAGTATATGTTCTCAGGAAGCTCTACGAGTCCCCCGGCGGTAAGAAAGGTTGACGGTTTACCGCCGGCGCCCAGTTGAGTCGGTTTTCTGAACTTTTTGCAGAGTTTTGAAATTCATTTTAAGAAAAAAGATTTTTGATCGGTGAATAACAATATAAATTGAATTCTGAGAGCAGAAGGAGTCTGTAGCCCAGGTATTACTATCGGAAAATTTCCAGGAACAAACCATGTACCACCACTTTTGCAGATGACGGTGGTTTCGTCAACTTAACAAAAGCTGTAGGCAGGCTATGGATGTCTCTCGCACACGAGGCGATCCTGAATGATCTGACGCATTCCAGTGGAAGCGCGAGGGTCTTCAAAAATAGCTGCCTCAGGAGATATGGGCGGAACACCGTCTCTACGTGTGTCGAAAAATCTCAAGTTTTCGATTCTGTGTCGATTCTCTGCACTCTTACCAGTGAGAGGAGCTCTACGAGGTTCCCGGCGGTGACTAGGTTGACGGTTCACCGCCGGCGCCAGTACCTCGTAGAGCTCTTCGTTATCGATGAGCTAGAGGAATTCCGGCGCGGGGTGGAGCTAGTACCTCGTAGAGCTCTTCGGCAAGATGAGCTAAGAGGAATTCGGGCGCAGGGAGGAGCTAGTTGACCGACCCGGCGAGAACGGACAATGTGGCAACCTGGGCTCGGTTGATTCAATATTGTGAGAAATTTAACCATTCGTTTGAAGAAATCAGATTTTTGAGCTGAGCATTAGCATATAAGCTTCATTCTGATAGAAGATGAGCTCTGTACGAGTAGTTTTACTATCAGTTTACTTCCAGCAACCGACTTGATGTTAGAGCACTTTTGGACAATGTGCGAACTTTGGGTCGGTTGGACGAACTTTCTGAGAGATTTGAACATTCGTTTTGAGATCTGGTATTTTTCGCACCTGTAGTGGGTTATTTCGCGTTCGCGAATCAATTCTTAGGTCTGTAGGTGTAGTATTACTATCAAAACACTTGGCGAAACCGTCTTCGGGCAAAACATAAAGACACAAATTTTCGATTTTTCTGGGATTCTCTTCCAGACTCTACCTGCAATTGTAACGAGCAGGGCCGTGCGAGAACAGAGCTCTACGAGGGTTCCGGCGGTAACCTGGTTGACGGTTTACCGCCGGTCCCAGTTGGCCCACCCGGCGGAGGCGGACAATGTGATAACTTTTGGGTGGTTTTGTAATTTTTTGAAAGATATTTGACAATTCATTTTGAGAAAGCAGATTTTTACTCCGAGCATTGAGATATAAACTTCGTTCCCTGAGCAGCTCAGCTCTCTAGAGTGATTTTCAGTACCAGTTCACTTGGAGCAACCGACTTCATGTTGACTCCGAAAATTATCAACTTAATTTTTTCTGTAGAAAAGCTCCCAGAAGCTCCCGCTTTGATGCTGAGCTTTCTCACGGATTCAAGGAGCTCTACGAGGTTCCCGGCGGTGACCAGGTTGACGGTTCACCGCCGGCGCCAGTTCCGGCGCGCCCCACAGCTAGTTAGCTCGAAAAAAAAGAACTGAACTTTTCACAAATTTTGCTCGGTTGAAAATTATTTTCTCGAAATTTGACAATTCGTTAGAGAGCTCTAGTATTTTTTCCCGTGATATTCGATCTTATTCCCGCTCGCCATCTTGATCTCAGCTCGATCGGATAACTTTGAAGGCCAAAAAGCACACTGGCGGGAACGGCCGTTTCGAGTCATCTTGATACGCGCTGTCGCTATTTTGTTCTTAACTCGAGCTTGAGGACAGCTACAGAGCTGGTAAGCACAGCTATCGCACTCAGAATCATCAGGCGCGTTCGCCTGTTGAATCCAGAGGTCTGAACTCGGTCTGCCAGCCGAGCTAGGCCCGCAAACCTATTCGTATTCTTTGAGTCAACTTGATACGCGTTGTCGGTATTTTCTACTGAACTCGGCTGTAGGGCAGCTACAGTGCTGGTAAGCACACCTATCGCACTCAGAATTATCAGGCGCGTTCGCCTGTCGACTCCATAGGTCTGAACTCGGTCTGCTAGTCGAGCTAGGTCCGCAAACCTATTCGTATTATTCGAGTCAACCTGATACGTGTTGTCGGTGTTTTCTGCTTAACTCGAGCTGTAGGGCAGCTACAGTGCTGGTTAGCACAGCTATCGCACTCAGAATCATCAGGCGCGTTCGCCTGACGAATACATAGGTTTGAACTCGGTCTGCTAGCCGAGCTACGTGCGCAAACCTATTCGTATTATCCGATTCAACTTGATACGCGTGGTGGGTATTTTGTACTTATTCCGAGCTGCAGGGCAGCTACAGTGCTGGTAAGCACGCCTATCGCACTCAGAATCATCAGGGGTGTTCGTCCGCCTGTTGGATCCAGAGCTCGGAACTCGGTCTGCTGTCCAAATTAGATCGGCACAACTTCTATATTGTTCGAGTCATTCTCAAAAGTGCTGTCGGTTTTCTGCACCTAACTCGGGCCTGTAGGGGGGCGGCAGGGCTGGTGACAGAAGTCGATTCGAAGACATCAGACGCGTCCACCTGTCGCATTCAGAGGTCAACAAATATTTACTATAAGTCGGAATGTTGGATGCGCGGTTTTCTCAACTAACATCAAGGCAGGAAGCTCTACGAGTCCCCGGCGGTAACAAAGGTTGACGGTTTACCGCCGGCGCCCAGTTCTTCCAGGCTCCTAGGCAGATCTTCCTTGCGCGCTTTGCAGGGCCCCACGCATCGTAAACGGCGCCCCTGCAAGCGTCTCCTGCGAGGTTTCCAGCGTCCCGCGCATCGTTTCAGGCGGCCTGGCAGAGGTCCCCGTGAGGCGTTCCGCGCTTGGCTTCGCTATCCGGGTTTTGGACGCTTACAAGTAACTCGTAGAGCTTCCCTTAGCTAGTTATAGCTGGAAGCTAAGAGTAATTCCGGCGCGCCCCACAGCTAGTTGGCTCGAAAAAAAAGAACTGAACTTTTCACAACTTTTGCTCGGTTGAAAATTATTTTCTCGAAATTTGACAATTCGTTAGAGCTCTAGTATTTTTTCCCGTGATATTCGATCTTATTCCCGCTCGCCATCTTGATCTCAGCTCGATCGGGTAACTTTGAAGGCCAAAAAGCACACTGGCGGGAACGGCCGTTTCGAGTCATCTTGATACGCGCTGTCGCTATTTTGTTCTTAACTCGAGCTTGAGGACAGCTACAGAGCTGGTAAGCACAGCTATCGCACTCAGAATCATCAGGCGCGTTCGCCTGTTGAATCCAGAGGTCTGAACTCGGTCTGCCAGCCGAGCTAGGCCCGCAAAACTATTCGTATTCTTTGAGTCAACTTGATACGCGTTGTCGGTATTTTCTACTGAACTCGGCTGTAGGGCAGCTACAGTGCTGGTAAGCACACCTATCGCACTCAGAATTATCAGGCGCGTTCGCCTGTCGACTCCATAGGTCTGAACTCGGTCTGCTAGTCGAGCTAGGTCCGCAAACCTATTCGTATTATTCGAGTCAACCTGATACGTGTTGTCGGTGTTTTCTGCTTAACTCGAGCTGTAGGGCAGCTACAGTGCTGGTTAGCACAGCTATCGCACTCAGAATCATCAGGCGCGTTCGCCTGACGAATACATAGGTTTGAACTCGGTCTGCTAGCCGAGCTACGTGCGCAAACCTATTCGTATTATCCGATTCAACTTGATACGCGTGGTGGGTATTTTGTACTTATTCCGAGCTGCAGGGCAGCTACAGTGCTGGTAAGCACGCCTATCGCACTCAGAATCATCAGAGGTGTTCGTCCGCCTGTTGGATCCAGAGCTCGGAACTCGGTCTGCTGTCCAAATTAGATCGGCACAACTTCTATATTGTTCGAGTCATTCTCAAAAGTGCTGTCGGTTTTCTGCACCTAACTCGGGCCTGTAGGGGGGCGGCAGGGCTGGTGACAGAAGTCGATTCGAAGACATCAGACGCGTCCACCTGTCGCATTCAGAGGTCAACAAATATTTACTATAAGTCGGAATGTTGGATGCGCGGTTTTCTCAACTAACATCAAGGCAGGAAGCTCTACGAGTCCCCGGCGGTAACAAAGGTTGACGGTTTACCGCCGGCGCCCAGTGGACGCTTACAAGTGATAACTTTTGGGTGGTTTTGCAATTTTTTGAAAGATATTTGACAATTCATTTTGAGAAAGCAGATTTTTCGCACCTGTAAACGACTATGACGGCCTCTCTGTCTTAGTATGAGCTCCGTAGGCGCAATCTTACTATCAAAACACTTGGAGGAACCATCTTCACGTCGACGCGAAAAAATCAATTTTCCCCGTTTTCGAGAAATTCTTCCAGGAGCTCTCTCTTTCGAATCTGAAGAATCTTAGGCGTGAAAGGAGCTCTACGAGGTTCCCGGCGGTGACTAGGTTGACGGTTCACCGCCGGCGCCAGTTGTGCAAGATTTGACAATTCGTTTTCATAAGTTGGATTTTTCCCACCTACAATAAGCTATGGCGCATCTGCTGGTAAAATTTTGAGGGCTCTAGGGGCAATATTACTGTCAAAAGACTTGCAGGAACCGACTTTGCCTGCAGTGCAGTTTGGCAGGTGACGGTGGTTGGCTTTACTTAACTCGAGCTGTCAGCAAGCTACAGACCTCTCACGCACACCAGTCGATGCAGAATGATCTGGCGCGTCACACTGGAAGTTCGAGAGTTCCTAGAAATGGCTGAGTCAGGAGTTATGCTCGAAATACTGTCTCTATGTATGCGTGTTGCGAACGGTGTTTCGATGATAACTCGAGCTGAGTGCATGCTATGCATGCCAGGTACATTCCAATCGAAGTAGCGACATGCGAGACATCGAATGGGAGCCTCGAGAGTGCCCAAATTGATTAGAATTTTCAAAATTAATGAAAAATATCGATTTGTACAATTTTATATTTTTTGTGTCGGATGATTTTTTTTCTAATTTATATCGATCTATGGGTGACCTAGAGAGTTCTGGTGCATTTTTGTCGACGCAGAATGGTCTCGCGCTCTCACTGAGAGCGCGAGACTTCATATGAATAGCTTCGCTGGGAGTGAGAACTTTGGTCCAGCCGGCCGAGGCGGACAATGTGACAACTTTTGGGTGGTTTTGCAATTTTTTGAAAGATATTTGACAATTCATTTTGAAAAAGCAGATTTTTACTCCGAGCATTGAGATATAAACTTCGTTCCCTGATCAGCTCGGCCATCTAGAGTCATTTTCAGTACCAGTTCACTTGAAGGAACCGACTTCATGTTGACTCCGAAAAAATCTCAACTTGAAGTTTTTGTAGAAAAGCTCCCAGAAGCTCCCGCTTTGATGCTGAGCTTTCTCACGGATTCAAGGAGCTCTACGAGGTTCCCGGCGGTGACCAGGTTGACGGTTCACCGCCGGCGCCAGTTCCGGGGAGCTGGAGAGCTAGTTGGCAAGAAAAATCTCGACGGACCTTTTGCTGACTTTTGGTCGGTTGAAGATTTCGTTCTCAAAATTTGATCATTCGTTAGAGCTCTAGTATTTTTTCCCATGATATTCGATCTCATTCCCGCTTGCCATCTTGATCTCAGCTCGATCGGGTAACTTTGAAGGCCAAAAAGCAGGGGGGCGGGAACGGCCGTTTCGAGTCATCTTGATACGCGCTGTCGGTTTTCTCAAGATAACCCGAGCTTCAGGACAACTACAGAGCTGGTCAGCACAGCTAATGCATTCAGAATGATCAGGCGCGTTCGCCTGTTGAATCCAGAGGTCTGAACTCAGTCTGCTAGCCGAGCTAGGGTCGCAAACCTATTCGTATTATTCGAGTCATTGTAGCAGACGCTCTCGGTTTTTCGTACTTAACTCGATCTGTAGGGCAGCCACAGAGCTGATAATCACAGAAATCGATTGAGAATTATCAGGCGCGTTCGTCTGTTGAATCAAGAGCTCTGAACTCAGCCTGCTCCCCGAGCTAGGTTCGCGAACCTATTGGTATTGTTCGAGTCATCTTGAGAAGTGCTCTCGGTTTTCTGTACTTGAATCGTTCTGGGGGAGGGCTACAGTGCTGCTGGTCACAGGAATCGATTTCGAGACACCAGGCGCGTCCGTTCGTCGAACCGAGAGCTCGGAACTCGGTCTGCTGCTCGAACGAGATCCGCGAAACTGTTGTATTATTCGAGTCATCCTAAAAGCTACTCTCGGTTTTCTGCACTTAACTCTGGCTGTATGGGGGGCTGCAGAGCTGGTAATCACAGGAATCGATCCGCAGACATCAGACGCGTCCGCCTGTCGCATTCAGAGGTCTGAACTCGGTTTCATACTCGAGCTCGATTGGAAAACTGTTCGTTTGTTTTGTTAGAGTCATCTTGAGAGGTCTATAATCGCTTGGGCTGAAAAACTAGTCGTTCTCTGAAATTCTTTTCCACATTATATATTGTCAGGAAGCTCTACGAGTCCCCCGGCGGTAAGAAAGGTTGACGGTTTACCGCCGGCGCCCAGTAATAACTCGTAGAGCTTCCCTTAGCAAGTTATTGCTGGAAGCTTAAGAGTAATTCCGGGGAGCTGGAGAGCTAGTTTGGCAAAAAAATACCTCGTAGAGCTCTTCGGCATCGATGAGCTAGAGAATTCCGGCGCGGGGTGGAGCTAGTAACTCGTAGAGCTTCCCTTAGCAAGTTATTGCTGGAAGCTTAAGAGTAATTCCGGAGCGCTGGAGAGCTAGTTGGCAAGAAAAATCTCGACGGACCTTTTGCTGACTTTTGGTCGGTTGAAAATTTTGTTCTCAAAATTTGACCATTCGTTAGAGCTCTAGTATTTTTTCCCATGATATTCGATCTTATTCCCGCTCGCCATCTTGATCTCAGCTCGATCGGGTAACTTTGAAGGCCAAAAAGCAGGCAGGCGGAAACAGCCATTTAGATCTTGATACGCGCTGTCGGTTTTCTTAAGATAACTCGAGCTTCAGGACAGCTACAGAGCTGGTCAGCACAGCTAATGCATTCAGAATGATCAGGCGCGTTCGCCTGTTGAATCCAGAGGTCTGAACTCGGTCTGCTAGCCGAGCTAGGGTCGCGAACCTATTGGTATTGTTCGAGTTATCTTGAGAAGTGCTCTCGGTTTTCTGTACTTAAATCGTGCTGGGGGAGGGCTAGAGTGCTGCTAGTCACAGGAATCGGGTTCGAGACATCAGGCGCGTCCGTTCGTCGAACCGAGAGCTCCGAACTCGGTCTGCTGCTCGAACGAGATCCGCGAAACTGTTGTATTATTCGAGTCATTCTGAGAGGTACTCTCGGTTTTCTGCACTTAACTCAGGCTGTATGGGGGGCTGCAGAGCTGGTAATCACAGGAATCGATCTGCAGACATCAGACGCGTCCGTCTGTCGCATTCAGAGGTCTGAACTCGGTTTCATACTCGAGCTCGATTAGAAAACTGTTTGTTTGTTTTGTTGAGTCATCTTGAGAGGTCTATAATCGCTTGGGCTGAAAAACACATTATAAATTGTCAGGAAGCTCTACGAGTCCCCCGGCGGTAAGAAAGGTTGACGGTTTACCGCCGGCGCCCAGTTGGCCCAGCCGGCCGAGGCGGACAATGTGATAACTTTTGGGTGGTTTTGCGAAAATTAGAAAGATATTTGACCATTTATTTTGAGAAAGCAGATTTTTACGCCGAGCATTGGAATATAAACTCCGCTCTAACAGCAGCTCAGCTCTCTCGATGCATTTTTGCACGAGTTGACTTCCGGGAACTGAGCGAATGTGAACATCGAAAAAATCGAATTTGAAGTTTTTCGAAAAATCTATATTTTTCCACTCTGTGTCGATTCTCTGCACTCTTACCAGTGAAAGGAGCTCTACGAGGTTCCCGGCGGTGACCAGGTTGACGGTTCACCGCCGGCGCCAGTCTCGACGGACCTTTTGCTGACTTTTGGTCGGTTGAAAATTTCGTTCTCAAAATTTGACCATTCGTTAGAGCTCTAGTATTTTTTCCCATGATATTTGATCTTATTCCCGCTCGCCATCTTGATCTCAGCTCGATCGGGTGACTTTGAAGGCCAAAAAGCAGGCAGGCGGGAACGGCCGTTTCGAGTCGTCTTGATACGCGCTGTCGGTTTTCTCAAGATAACTCGAGCTTCAGGACATCCACAGAGCTGGTCAGCACAGCTAATGCATTCAGAATGATCAGGCGCGTTCGCCTGTTGAATCCAGAGGTCTGAACTCGGTCTGCTAGCCGAGCTAGGGTCGCAAACCTATTCGTATTATTCGAGTCATTGTAGCAGACGCTCTCGGTTTTTCGTACTTAACTCGATCTGTAGGGCAGCCACAGAGCTGATACTCACAGAAATCGATTGAGAATTATCAGGCGCGCTCGTCTGTTGAATCAAGAGCTCTGAACTCGGCCTGCTCCCCGAGCTAGGTTCGCGAACCTATTGGTATTGTTCGAGTCATCTTGAGAAGTGCTCTCGGTTTTCTGTACTTGAATCGTGCTGGAGGGGGCTACAGTGCTGCTGGTCACAGGAATCGATTTCGAGACATCAGGCGCGTCCGTTCGTCGAACCGAGAGCTCGGAACTCGGTCTGCTGCTCGAACGAGATCCGCGAAACTGTTGTATTATTCGAGTCATCCTGAGAGGTACTCTCGGTTTTCTGCACTTAACTCAGGCTGTATGGGGGGCTGCAGAGCTGGTAATCACAGGAATCGATCCGCAGACATCAGACGCGTCCGCCTGTCGCATTCAGAGGTCTGAACTCGGTTTCATACTCGAGCTCGATTGGAAAACTGTTCGTTTGTTTTGTTAGAGTCTATAATCGCTTGGGCTGAAAAACTAGTCGTTATCTGAAATTTTTTTCCCACATTATATATTGTCAGGAAGCTCTACGAGTCCCCCGGCGGTAAGAAAGGTTGACGGTTTACCGCCGGCGCCCAGTTCCGGGGAGCTGGAGAGCTAGTTGGCAAGAAAAATCTCGACGGACCTTTTGCTGACTTTTGGTCGGTTGAAAATTTTGTTCTCGAAATTTGACCATTCGTTAGAGCTCTAGTATTTTTTCCCATGATATTCGATCTTATTCCCGCTCGCCATCTTGATCTCAGCTCGATCGGGTAACTTTGAAGGCCAAAAAGCAGGCAGGCGGGAACGGCCGTTTCGAGTCATCTTGATACGGGCTGTCGGTTTTCTCAAGATAACTCGAGCTTCAGGACAACTACAGAGCTGGTCAGCACAGCTAATGCATTCGGAATGATCAGGCGCGTTCGCCTGTTGAATCCAGAGGTCTGAACTCGGTCTGCTAGCCGAGCTAGGGTCGCAAACCTATTCGTATTATTCGAGTCATTGTAGCAGACGCTCTCGGTTTTTCGTACTTAACTCGATCCGTAGGGCAGCCACAGAGCTGATAATCACAGAAATCGATTGAGAATTATCAGGCGCGTTCGTCTGTTAATCAAGAGCTCTGAACTCGGCCTGCTCCCCGAGCTAGGTTCGCGAACCTATTGGTATTGTTCGAGTCATCTTGAGAAGTGCTCTCGGTTTTCTGTACTTAAATCGTGCTGGGGAGAGCTACAGTGCTGCTGGTCACAGGAATCGATTTCGAGACATCAGGCGCGTCCGTTCGTCGAACCGAGAGCTCGGAACTCGGTCTGCTGCTCGAACGAGATCCGCGAAACTGTTGTATTATTCGAGTCATCTTGAGAGATACTCTCGGTTTTCTGCACTTAACTCAGGCTGTATGGGGGGCTGCAGAGCTGGTAATCACAGGAATCGATCCGCAGACATCAGACGCGTCCGCCTGTCGCATGCAGAGGTCTGAACTCGGTTTCATACTCGAGCTCGATTGGAAAACTGTTCGTTTGTTTTGTTAGAGTCATCTTGAGAGGTCTAGAATCGCTCGGGCTGAAAAACTAGTCGTTCTCTGAAATTCTTTTCCACATTATATACTGTCAGGAAGCTCTACGAGTCCCCCGGCGGTAAGAAAGGTTGACGGTTTACCGCCGGCGCCCAGTTCCGGAGCGCTGGAGAGCTAGTTGGCAAGAAAAATCTCGACGGACCTTTTGCTGACTTTTGGTCGGTTGAAAATTTTGTTCTCGAAATTTGACCATTCGTTAGAGCTCTAGTATTTTTTCCCATGATATTCGATCTTATTCCCGCTCGCCATCTTGATCTCAGCTCGATCGGGTAACTTTGAAGACCAAAAAGCAGGCAGGCGGGAACAGCCATTTTGAGTCATCTTGATACGCGCTGTCGGTTTTCTTAAGATAACTCGAGCTTCAGGACAGCTACAGAGCTGGTCAGCACAGCTAATGCATTCAGAATGATCAGGCGCGTTCGCCTGTTGAATCCAGAGGTCTGAACTCGGTCTGCTAGCCGAGCTAGGGTCGCGAACCTATTGGTATTGTTCGAGTTATCTTGAGAAGTGCTCTCGGTTTTCTGTACTTAAATCGTGCTGGGGGAGGGCTAGAGTGCTGCTAGTCACAGGAATCGAGTTCGAGACATCAGGCGCGTCCGTTCGTCGAACCGAGAGCTCCGAACTCGGTCTGCTGCTCGAACGAGATCCGCGAAACTGTTGTATTATTCGAGTCATTCTGAGAGGTACTCTCGGTTTTCTGCACTTAACTCAGGCTGTATGGGGGGCTGCAGAGCTGGTAATCACAGGAATCGATCTGCAGACATCAGACGCGTCCGTCTGTCGCATTCAGAGGTCTGAACTCGGTTTCATACTCGAGCTCGATTAGAAAACTGTTTGTTTGTTTTGTTGAGTCATCTTGAGAGGTCTATAATCGCTTGGGCTGAAAAACTAGTCGTTCTCTGAAATTCTTTCCCACATTATAAATTGTCAGGAAGCTCTACGAGTCCCCCGGCGGTAAGAAAGGTTGACGGTTTACCGCCGGCGCCCAGTAATTCCGGCGCGCTGGAGAGCTAGTTGGCAAGAAAAATCTCGACGGAACTTTTGCTGACTTTTGGTCGGTTGAAAATTTTGTTCTCGAAATTTGACCATTCGTTAGAGCTCTAGTATTTTTTCCCGTGATATTCGATCTTATTCCCGCTCTCCATCTTGATCTCAGCTCGATCGGGTAACTTTAAAGGCCAAAAAGCACGGTGGCGGGAACGGCCGTTTCGAGTCATCTTGATATGCGCTGACGGTTTTCTGAACATAAATCGAGCTCTAGGGCAGCTACAGAGCTGGTAAGCACAGCTAACGCATGCAGAATGATCAGGCACGTTCGTCTGTTCAACCCAGAGGTCTGAACTCGGTCTGTCAGCCGAGCTAGTCCGCAAACCTGTTTGTATTATTTGAGTGAACTTGATACGCGTTATCGGTATTTTCTACTTAACTCGAGCTGTAGGACAGCTACAGTGCTAGTAAGCACTCCTATCGCACTCAGAATGATCAGACGCGTTCGCCTGTTGAATCCATAGGTCTAAACTCGGTCTGCTAGCCGAGCTAGGTCTGCAAACCTATTCGTATTATTCAAGTCATCTTGATAGACGCTCTTGGTTTTCTGTACTTAACTCGAGCTGTAGGGCAGCTAGAAGGCTCACTGTGACAGACATGGATGGGAAATCATCAGTCGCGTTCGTCTATTGAAGCGAGAGCCCTCAACTCGGCCTGCTGCCCGAGCTAGGTTCGCGACACTATTCGTATTGTCCGAATGTTCTTGAGAAGTGCTCTCAATTCTCTGCACTGAACTCGTGCTGGGGGAGGGCTACAGTGCCGCGGGTCACATATATCGATTTGCACACATCAGGCGCGTCTTTCGGTCGATCCCAGAGCTCGGAACTCGGTCTGCTGCTCGAACTAGGTTCGCAAAGCTATTACATTATTCGAGTCGATGCTGTCAGTTTGCTGCACTTAACTCGGGCTGTAGGGGGGCTTTAGGGCTGGAAATCACATGAGTGGATTCGCAGACATCAGACGCGCCCGCCTGTCGTATTCAGAGGTCTGAACTCGGTTTGATACTCGAACTGGGTTGCGAAACTGTTTGTTTTTTTGTTAGCGTTATCTTGAGAGGTCTGAAATCGCTTGGGCTTCAAAGATAGTCGTTCTTTGAAGTCTTTCCCCACAGTATATATTGTCAGGAAGCTCTACGAGTCCCCCGGCGGTAAGAAGGTTGACGGTTTACCGCCGGCGCCCAGTCTCGACGGACCTTTTGCTGACTTTTGCTCGGTTGAAAATTTCGTTCTCGAAATTTGACCATTCGTTAGAGCTCTAGTATTTTTTCCCATGATATTCGATCTTATTCCCGCTCGCCATCTTGATCTCAGCTCGATCGGGTAACTTTGAAGGCCAAAAAGCGCAGGGGCGGGAACGGCCGGTTCGAGTCATCTTGATACGCGCTATCGGTATTTTGTACTTAACTCGAGCTGTAGGGCAGCTACAGAGCTGGTGAGCACAGCTATCGCACTCAGAATCATCAGGCGCGTTCGCCTGTTGAATCCAGAGGTCTGAACTCGGTCTGCCAGCCGAGCTAGGTCCGCAAACCTATTTGTATTATTCGAGTCATCTTGATAGACACTCTCGGTTTTCTGTACTTAACTCGAGCTTTGGGGCAGCTACAGTGCTTGTAAGCACAGCTATCGCACTCAGAATCATCACGCGCGTTCGTCTGTTGAATCCAGAGGTCTGAACTCGGCCTGCTAGCCGAGCTAGGTCCGCAAACCTATCAGTATTATTGGAGTGATCTTGATAGACGCTCTCGGTTTTCTGTACTTAACTCGAGCTGTAGGGCAGCTACAGGGCTCATTGTGACAGACATCGCTGGGGAATTATCAGTCGCGTTCGTCTATCGTACCGAGAGCTCTGAACTCGGCCTGCTGCCCGAGCTAGGTTCGCGAAACTGTTCGTATTGTCCGAATGATCTTGTGACATGCTCTCAATTTTCTGCACTCAACTCGTGCTGGGGAAGGGCTACAGTGCTGCAGGTCACATATATCGATTTGCACACATCAGGCGCGTCTTTCGGTCGATTCCAGAGCTCGGAACTCGGTCTGCTGCTCGAACTAGGTTCGCAAAACTATTATATTATTCGAATCGATACTGTCGGTTTTCTGCACTTAACTCGGGCTGTAGGGGGGCTTCAGTGCTGGGAATCACATGAGTGGATTCGCAGACATCAGACGCGCCCGCCTGTCGCATTCAGAGGTCTCAACTCGGTTTGATACTCGAACTGGGTTGCGAAACTGTTCGTTTTTTGTTAGCGTCATCTTGAGAGGTCTGAAATCGCTTGGGCTTAAAAAATAGTCGTTCTTTCGAGTTTTTTTCCACAGTATATATTGTCAGGAAGCTCTACGAGTCTCCCGGCGGTAAGAAAGGTTGACGGTTTACCGCCGGCGCCCAGTAATTCCGGCGCGCTGGAGAGCTAGTTGGCAAGAAAAATCTCGACGGAACTTTTGGTGACTTTTGCTCGGTTGAAAATTTTGTTCTCGAAATTTGACCATTCGTTAGAGCTCTAGTATTTTTTCCCGTGATATTCGATCTTATTCCCGCTCGCCATCTTGATCTCAGCTCGATCGGGTAACTTTGAAGGCCAAAAAGCACGGTGGCGGGAACGGCCGTTTCGAGTCATCTTGCTACGGGCTGTCGGTATTTTCAACTTAACTCGAGCTGTAGGGCAGCTACAGTGCCTGTAAGCACAGCTATCGCACTCAGAATCATCAGGCGCGTTCGCCTGTTCGATCCAGAGGTCTGAACTCGGTCTGCTACCCGAGCTAGGTCCGCAAACCTATTCGTATTATTCGAGTCAACTTGATACGCGTTGTCGGTATTTTCTACTTAACTCGACGTGTAGGGCAGCTACAGTGCTGGTAAGCACACCTATCGCACTCAGAATCATCACGCGCGTTCGCCTGTTGAATCCAGAGGTCTGAACTCGGTCTGCTAGCCGAGCTAGGTCCGCAAACCTATTCGTATTATTCGAGTCAACTTGATACGTGTTGTCGGTATTTTCTGCTTAACTCGAGGTCTAGGGCAGCTACAGTGCTGGTAAGCACACCTATCGCACTCAGAATCATCACGCGCGTTCGCCTGTTGAATCCAGAGGTCTGAACTCGGTCTGCTAGCCGAGCTAGGTCCGCAAACCTATTCGTATTATTCGAGTCATCTTGACAGACGCTCTCGGTTTTCTGTACTTAACTCGAGCTGTAGGGCAGCTACAGGGCTCATTGTCACAGACATCGATGGGGAATCATCAGTCGCGTCCGTCTATTGAACCGAGAGCTCTGAACTCGGCCTGCTGCCCGAGCTAGATTTGCGAAACTATTCGTATTGTTGAATGATCTTGAGAAGTGCTCTCTGTCTTCTGCACTTAACTCGTGTTTGGGCCGGCTACAGTGCTGCGGGTCACATATATCGATTTGCACACATCAGGCGTGTTTGTCGATCGATTCCAGAGCTCGGAACTCGGTCTGCTGCTCGAACTAGATCGGGAAAACTATTCTATTATTCGAGTCGATACTGTCGGTTTTCTGCACTTAACTCGGGCTGTAGGGGGGCTGCACGGCTGGGAATCACATGAGTGGATTGGCAGACATCAGACGCGGCCGCCTGTCGCATTCAGAGGTCTGAACTCGGTTTGATACCCGAACTCGGTTGCGAAACTGTTTGTTTTTTGTTAACGTTATCTTGATAGGTCTGGAATCGCTTGGGCTGAAAAACTAGTCGTTCTTTGGAGTTTTTTCCCACACTTTATATTTTCAGGAAGCTCTAGGAGTCCCCCGGCGGTAAGAAAGGTTGACGGTTTACCGCCGGCGCCCAGTTCGGGCGCGGGGTGGAGCTAGTTGGACCACGCGGCCAGAACGGACAAAGTGGTAACTTTTGAGTGGTTTTGCTGATATTTCAAAGATATTTGACCATTTATTTTGAGAAAGCAGATTTTTCGCACCTGTAGACGACTATGAGGGCCTCTCTGTCTTAATATGAGCTCTCTAGATGGAATTTTATAATTAAAACACTTGGCGAAACCAACTTCATGTCGACATACAAAAAAACATGTTTTCTCTTTTCCGAGAAATGCTTCGAGAAGCATCTCTTTCGATGCTGAGCTCTCTTGCGCGTGCTAGGAGCTCTACGAGGTTTCCGGCGGTGACCAGGTTGACGGTTTACCGCCGGCGTCAAGTGTTTCCGGTGTGTGTTCTCTTTGCTCTTCGGGTTTTGGAAGCTACCAAGTGGACGCTACCATTCGGGCGCAGGGTAGAGCTAGTTCCCGGATAGCTCCTTGGAGAGCTAAGGGTTTCAGAGTTGAAGCCGGAGATGGGTGGTGCCCCCAGGAGCTCCTCCACGGCGGTCCACGTTCCTCGCAGCGAGTTGCCGGAGGTTGCAGCGGGACCGGGGGCGTGGCTTCATAGCGTTTCCCAATACGCGTGGCTCAAGGGAGCGCGAAGCGCGATCTGTAGGGCAGCCACAGAGCTCATAATCACAGAAATCGAATGAGAATTATCAGGCGCGTCCGTCTGTTGCACCAAGAGCTCTGAGATCGGCCTGCTTTCCGAGCTATGTTCGCGAACCTGTTGGTATTGTTCGAGTCATCTTGAGAAGTGCTCTCGGTTTTCTGTACTTAAATCGTGCTGGTGGAGAGCTGCAGTGCTGCTGGTCACAGGAATCGATTTCGAGGCATCAGGCGCGTCCGTTCGTCGGATCGAGAGCTCGAAACTCGGTCTGCTGCTCGAACGAGATCCGCGAAACTGTTTCAGAGTCATTCTGAGAGGTGCTCTCGGTTTTCTGCACTTCACTCAGGCTGTACGGAGGGCTGCAGAGCTGGTAATCACAGGAATCGATCCGCAGACATCAGACGCGTCCGCCTGTCGCATTGAGAGGCCTGGACTCGGTGTGATACTCGAGCTCGATTGGAAAACTGTTCGTTTCTTTTGTTAGAGTCATCTTGAGAGGTCTATAATCGCTTTTGGCTGAAAAATTAGTCCTTCTCTGAAATTCTTTTCCACATTGTCAGGAAGCTCTACGAGTCCCCCGGCGGTAAGAAAGGTTGACGGTTTACCGCCGGCGTCCAGTTATTGCTGGAAGCTTGAGAGTAATTCCGGAGAGCTGGAGAGCTAGTTGACAAGAAAAATCTCGACGGACCTTTTCGTGACTTTTGCTCGGTTGAAAATTATGTTCTCGAAATTGAATTATTCGTTTGAGCTCTAGAGTTTTTTTCCTGTGATATTCGATCTTATTCCCGCTCGCCATCTTGACCTCAACTCGATCGGATACATTTTACTGCCAAAAAGCGTTCCGGTGGGAACGGCCATTTCGAGTCATCTTGACACGCGTTGTCGGTATTTTGTTCTGAACTCGAGCTGTAGGGCAGCTACAGAGCTGGTAAGCACAGCTATCGCATTTAGAATTATCAGGCGCGTTCGCATGTTGAATCCAGAGGTCTGAACGCTCTGCTAGCCGAGCTAGGTCCACAAACCTCGTACTATTCGAGTCGTCTTGACAGACGCTCTCGGTTTTCTGTGCTTATCTCGAGCTACAGGGCAGCTACAGAGCTTCTAAGCACACCTATCGCATTCAGACTTATCAGGCGCGTTCGCCTGTCGAATCCAGAGGTCTGAACTCGGTCTGGGAGCTGCAGGGCTGGGAATCACATGAGTGGATTCGCAGACATCAGACGCGCCCGCCTGTCGCATTCAGAAGTCTGAACTTGGTTCGATACTCGAACCGGGTGCGAAACTATTTCTTTTTTTTGTTAGAGTCATCCTGAGAGGTCTGAAATCTCTTGGGCTGAACAACTAGTCGTTCTTTGGAGTTTTTTTCCACACTATAAACTGTCAGGAAGCTCTACGAGTCCCCCGGCGGTGTGAAAGGTTGACGGTTTACCCCCGGCGCCCAGTTTTGAAGCTCGTTTTTAGAAGTTTTATTCTCTGTAGTAAGCTGTGACGCATCTGTGACTTTTTATATAGCTCTAGTATCACTATGAAAACACCTGGACGAACTCTCTTCGGTTTTTGGGCGCTACCAAGTGGACGTTACCAATGACTCGTAGAGCTTCCCTAAGCTAGTAACTCGTAGAGCTTTCCCTCAACAAGTTATTGCTGGAAGCTCAAGAGTAATTCCGGGGAGCTGGAGAGCTAGTTGGCAAGAAAAATCTGGACGAACTTTTTACTGACTTTTGATCGGTTGAAACTTTTGTTCTACATATTTGAACATTCGTTAGAGCTTTCGTATTTTTTTCCATGATATTCGATCTTATTACCGCTCGTCATCTTGATCTCAGCTCGATCGGGTAACTTTGAAGGCCAAAAAGCAGGCAGGCGGGACCGGCCGTTTCGAGTCATCTTGATATGCGCTATCGGTTTTCTCAAGATAACTCGAGCTTCAGGACAACTACAGAGCTGGTGAGCACTAATGCATCCAGAATGATCAGGCGCGTTCGTCTCTTGAATCCAGAGGTCCGAACTCGGTCTGCTAGCCGAGCTAAGGTCGCAAACATATTCGTATTATTCGAGTCATTCTAGCAGACGCTCTCGGTTTTCCGTGCTGTATGGGGGGCTGCAGAGCTGGTAATCAGAGGAATCGATGCGCAGACATCAGACGCGTCCGCCTGTCGCATTCAGAGGTCTGAGCTCGGTTTCATACTCGAGCTCGATTGGGAAACTGTTCGTTTGGTTTGTTAGAGTTATCTTGAGATCGCTTGGGCTGAAACACTAGTCGTTCTCTGGAATTATTTTCCACATTATATATTGTCAGGAAGCTCTACGAGTCCCCGGCGGTAAGAAAGGTTGACGGTTTACCGCCGGCGCCCAGTTGCTGGAAGCTTCAGAGTAATTCTGCGCGCTAGAGAGCTAGTAACTCGTGCAGCTTCCCTTACCAAGTACCTGGTAGAGCTTCCCTTAGCAAGACACCGATGAGCTAGAGGAATTCCGGCGGGGCTGCAGCTAGTTGACCAATCTGGCCTCGGCGGACAATGTGATGACCTGGGGTCGGTTTTTCGAAGATGCCGAGAGATTTCGAAATTCGTTTGGCAAATTTGATTTTTTTTTTTTATTATATCCAGTGAATCATGGCACTTTCGAGGTGTAATTCTCAGGGTCCTAGCTGCATTAGTTCGATTACGAGACTAGGGGGAACCACCATTGTGTATGACTGACAAAACTGTCTTTATGTTTGAAGCTAGTATGAAGAAGCTCTTTCTGCTGTTATCTCGGAACCGGCCTGCTTCTACTCAGAATGATCAGGCGCGTTCGCCTATTGAATCCAGAGGTCTAAACGTGGTCTGCTGACCGAGCTAGGTCCGCAAATCTATTCGTCTTATTCGAGTCATCTTAGCAGGCGCTCTCGGTTTTCTGTACTTAACTCGCTGTAGGGCAGTTACAGAGCTCATAGCCCAGAAATCGATTGGAAATCATCAGGCACGTTTATCTGTTGAATCGAGAGCTCTGAACTCGGCCTGCTGCCCGAGCTAGGTTCGTGAAACTATTCGTATTATTCGAGTCATCTTGAGAAGTGCTCTCGGTTTTCTGCACTTAACTCGTGCTGGGAAGGACTACAGTGCTGCTGGTCACAGAAATCGATTCGCAGACATGAGGCGCGTCTGTCTGTCGAACCGAGCTCGGACCTCGGTCTGCTGCTCGAACTAGGCCTGCGAACCTATTCTATTATTCGAGTCATATTTAGAGATACCGTCGGTTTTCTGCGCTTAACTCGGGCTGCAGCTGGTAATCACAGGAGTCGATTCGCAGACATCAGAAGCGTCCGCCTGTCGCATTCAGAGGGAACTTGGTTTGATACTCGAGCTGGGTTGCCAAACTGTTTCTTTTTTTGTTAGAGTCATCTTCAGAGGTCTGAAATCGCTTCGGCTGAAAAACTATTCGTTCTGTGTATATTTTTCCACATTATATACTGTCAGGAAGCTCTACGAGTCCCCCGGCGGTAAGAAAGGTTGACGGTTTGCCGGCGTTCAGTTGGCAAGAAAAATCTCCACGGAACTCTTGATGACTTATGCTTGCTTGAAAATTTTGTTTTCAAAATTTGAACATTCGTTAGAGCTCAGCATGAATTGTCAAATATCTTTCAAATATTAGAAAAACCGACCCAAAGTCACCACTTTCTCTTTTCTCGTCGGGTCGACCAAATAGCTCCACGCCGCGCCGGAATTCCTCTAGCTCATCGATGACGAAGAGCTCTACGAGGTACTCGGGCTAGGAGAGCTACAGAGGTGATACGCACAGACTCTGATTTGGAATTATGAGGCCGGTTCGTCTATTGCATCCAGAGGTCTGAACTGGGTCTGCTACTAGGTCCGCGAAACTATTCGTATTTTTCGAGTCATCTTCACAGGTGTTGTCCATTTTATGTATTGAACCCGGGATGTAGGAGAGCTACAGAGCTGATGCGCACAGAAAACGATCCAGCTAGGTTCGCAAAACTATTCGTATTTCACCGATATTTTTTTCCTCCAAGTAATGGTGAATTTATTCATTGAACTCGAGCTGCAGAGCAGCTCGAGTTCAGAAGAAGGAGAATCATGCGGCGCGAAGCATCTAGACGCTTGGTTTGGGTGTGTTGTGAGCGCAGACGCCAAACACGGATTCGTACTCTGCTACTTTCTCCCTAATGGTACTGTTTTTCTTGGTTCTACACGCTGCAGATGAGCTATAGAACTGTTCAGCACAGCCATGGGGAGGGAACTATCAGAGGCAATCGTAACATGTATCTAGACGCCTGAGATCAGTCTATCAGCGCTCGAGCTGAAAAACTATTCGTTCTCTGCTAGTTCTTTGCACAATCTATGGTCAGGAAGCTCTACGAGCCCCCCGGCGGTAAGAAAGGTTGACGGTTTACCGCCGGCGCCCAGTGATATCTTTTGGTTGGTTTTGCTAAGATTTCAAAGATATTTGACCATTCATTTCGAGAGAGCAGATTTTTACGCGTAGCATTAGTATCTGAACTTTATTCTCAGAGCAGCTCAGCTCTCTAGAGAGAGTTTTACCATCCGAAAAGCGGGCACCGACATCGGAGTGACATCGAAAAATAGAAAGTTGACGTTTTTTTCGAGAAAGGCCCCGAGAAGCTGTCTGCTTCGATTCTGAACACTTTCGTGCCTGCAAGGAGCTCTACGAGATTCCCGGCGGTGCCCAGGTTGACGGTTCACCGCCGGCGCCAGTTGCTCTCCGGGTTTGGACGCTACCAATAATTGGTAGAGCTTCCCTTAGGTAGTTGCTGGAAGCTTAAGAGTAATTCCAGGGCGCTGGAGAGCTAGTTGGCAAGAAAAATCTCGACGGACCTTTTGGTGACTTTTGGTCGGTTGAAAAGTTTGTTCTCGAAATTCAACCATTCGTTTGAGCTCTAATATTTTTTCCCGCCACATTCGATCTTATTCCCGCTCGCCATCTTGATCTCAGCTCGATCGGGTACCTTTTACTGCCCAAAAGCGTTGCGGCGGGATCGGCCGTTTCGAGTCATCTTGCCACGCGTTGACGGTTTTTTGTACTTAACTCGAGCTGTAGAGCAGCTACAGAGCTGATACTTACAGAAACCGATTCAGAATCATCAGGCGCGTTCGTCACTTGCATCTAGAGGTCTGAACTCGGTCTGCTACTCGAGCTAGGTCTGCGAAACTATTTGATTATTCGAGTCATCTTCAGAGGTGCTGTCGGTTTTCTGTACTTAACTCGGGTTCCAGGTGAGCTAGAGAGCTGGTATTCACAGAAACCGATTCATAATCATCAGGCGCGTCTGTCTCTAGCATCTAGGGGTCTGAACTCGGTCTACTACTCGAGCTAGGTCGCGAAACTATTCGTATTCAACGAATTTTCTTGGCGAGTACTGTCGAATTTCGGTGTTTAATTCGAGCTGTAGAGGTACTTAACTCGGGCTGTAGAAACGCTTCAGAGCTGGTACTCACAGAAACCGATTCAGAATCATCAGGCGCGCTTGTCTGTTGCATCGAGAGGTCTGAACTAGGTCTGCTACTCGAGCCAGGTCCGCGAAACCATTTGTATTTTTCGAGTTCTCTAAACAGGCGCTGTGATGTTCTGTACTTAACTCGAGCTTCAGCATAGCTACAGAGCCTGTACGCACACAGAATCGATTCATAATCAGGCGCGTTCGTCTGGAGCATCCCGAGTTCTGCAGTCTGCGACTCGAGCTAGGTCGCAAAACTATTCGTGTTGGACCGATTTTTCTTGAAATGACGGTGAATTTCTTCGCCTAACTTGAGAGCTTTTTGGCACCGCTTGGCTGGATCTGTTCAGCACAACATCAGCGGCAAGAGTAGACGCCTGAGATCAGTCTGCTATCAGCGCTCGGACTGGAAAAATATTCGCCCCCTGCTATTCTTTGGACAACATATATGGAAAGGAAGCTCTACGAGTCTCCCGGCGGTAAGAAAGGTTGACGGTTTACCGCCGGCGCCCAGTGGCGCTTGCGCGACGAGACCCATGCGCGCGCGTCTCTCGCTTGGCTATCCGGGTTTTGGACAACAACAGGTGTGAACTTTGGGTCGGTTGGCCGAACTTTCTGAGAGATTTGAACATTCGTTTTGAGAACCGGTATTTTTCGCACCTGCAGTGGGTTATTCCCGGAGAGCTCGCTGAGAGCTATAGGGTTTCGGATTAGAAGCCTGACGGTGGTGGTGCCTGCCAGGAGCTCCTCTACGGCGGTCCACGTTTCGCAGCCCGTCCGGGAGAGATTCCGGTAAGCGTCCACGCGTGCCTGCACGCGTGCAGGCACGCGTGGAAGCGTTCCTGGCAGCGCTTCCGGTGTGTGTTCTCTTTGCTCTCCGGGTTTTGGACGCTGCCAAGTGCCGCGTCCGCCAGTGAAATTCCCTGGTCCGTAGCGGCAGTATTATTATCAAAACACTTGAAGGAACCGACTTTCGGTGAAAACTGAAAAACGTAATTTTTCAACTTTTTCAGCTCACGCGTAAGAAAGCTCCCCCCATGTGTTCCGAGCAGCGCCGTGCAGACAAGAGCTCTGCGAGGCTTCCGGCTCAAGCACTGCCGGCTCAAGCTCCGCGTGCGTTCATTTTCTCCTGCCTGGGGGACCTCCGCGAAGGTGAACGTTGAGCTAGCGTGGTGTTTTGCTCTGCCTACGCAACTGTCCATCTCCCTGTACATCTCGCCTCTTTGTTGGCCTCTCATATTCATTCCTTGTTGCGGTGTGGTTGTGGAAATTTGTTTTGTACCTTCGCCTCGCGTGGAGATCCGCCGTGTGCGTGTGACTTATTCCTGAATTTGATTCTTGTTTCTCGTTGCACGAATCATGCCACATGTTCGCAGTTGTCACAGGCGAGCTGCACGAAGATCTCGGGCCTTTTATTTGGGCTTCTGCAAGCCGCCATGTATTCCCGTTTGCTTGGACTCGTTGTTGCCAAAAACCGATACTTATACGATTCTTCTGACAGAATTGGCTGCTCCGCCTGGATTGGAGGGAGACTGCAGAGGGGGGATCCAGGAAGTGGAAGTGCAGACTTGGTCTTCTTTTTGCCGGACTGTGTGTGTCGATGTGCAAACGGAGACCCCCCCGACTCTTTGTCATACCCATTCCTATGAGAGTGCAGTTGGGAGTTCAACAGCAGTTGGGAGTTCAACATTTGGAAGTTCCGCAGTTGGTTTGACTTTGTGCCAGACCCATTCTTATGACAGTGCAGTTGGGAGTTCAACAGTTGGGAGTTCCGCTGCCGCCAGCGTGCAGGACGCCTGTGTACAAACTCAGCTCTTTTTAATGGACGCCTGTGTGCAAACAGAGAATCTTGTGTCTGGTATGCACAACGGTGCGGAAATGGACGCTTTCACGGATTCCCCAAACGTTTCTTCCATGGATGCTGGCGTGCAAACTCAGTTCACTGGCAAGGACGCCTGTGTGCAAACTCAGTTCACTTCAATGGATGCTGGCGTGCAAACTCAGTGGGTCTACGCCTTCATGAGCTCTACGCAAAGTCAGACGCCTGCGTGCAAGGAAGCTCTACGCCTTCGTGAGTCAGGTGGGAAAGATGTGCAGGCAGTGGTCTCATTTTCTTCTGACACGTATGCAGCTCTTTCATATTCTTCTTCTTCTGATATGAAGGCAGTGGTCTCATCTTCTTCCGATGTGAAGGCCAAGGGGACTTCCACGTGCTCTCAGGCCACCATTGCCGATCTTAAGGCATGTATTGACGCTGCTGGCAGTATCAACGAGTCGAATGCGATCCAGTATTTAAAGAATGGAGTGGATTTGTTTGCAGATCTTCTGACAGAAGGTGGGATCCCTGCAAAGGCCAGGGCAAATTATGCTGTGCGGAAGCGCGGGACGTTCGAGAATGTGCAAGCGACGTTGGAGGACCTTCTGGAATTCTTCGAGAGGCACATATATCTTACAGGGCAGATGAACCGTGCCGAGGCTGCCAAGTTTCTACAGGATTCCAAGTGCGACGAATTTCGAATCCAATTCTATGGACGTCCGAGGAACGATACAACGTCGTCATGTGGAAGTGCTGCCTGCAAGGGCAAAGGCAAAGGCAAAGGTAAAGGCGCCGACATAGGAGGTCAGGAGTTTGACTAAGTGTGTAGGTTCGGTAGGACGTTGACGGACTTTGAACGAAGGTGTAAATCTCAGGTTTGGCCTCTTCGGTAGATATTCGTATTCTTCGAGTGATTCCTTTCAATCCGAACTTATTGTATAGGATTGTTGATTGTGATTGCCTCGCGTGGTCTTTTTGATTGTTGATTGTGATTGCCTCGTGTGGTCATTCAGTGCATCCTTATTCAGTGCATAGTCTTTCAGTTTGTTCGTTGCCTTTGTTTATTGCTTGTGATTCGGTAGTGTTGCCTTTCGGTCCATAGTCATGGTGCATATGCATTTGTTTGAGCTCTAATAATTCAGTGTGTGCATGTTCAGTTCTTGGCCAGGTCTCCTGGCTCTCATGTCGTAGTATTAGTTTCGCCTCATCAGTGTTCTCACTGTTGTAGGGTGTCTGTAGTATTAGTTTCGCCTCATCAGTGTTCTCACTGTTGCAGTGCCCACAGGTCGTTTGATTCGCCTGAGACTTGTTGGGCCTGGCCTCAGTGGCCAAGATGGTCCCAGCAAATACGCAAAAAACCTGGTTGACGGTTTACCGCCGGCTCCCAGTTCCGGGGCGCTGGAGAGCTAGTTGGCAAGAGAAATCTCGACGGACCTTTTGATGACTTTTGGTCAGTTGAAAGTTTTGTTCTCGAAATTCAACCATTCGTTAGAGCTCTCGTATTTTTTCCCATGATATTCGATCTTATTCCCGCTCGCCATCTTAATCTCAGGTCGGTCGGGTAGATATTACTGCCAAAAAGCACGCCGGCGGGATCGGCCGTTTCGGGTCATCTTGACAGGCGGTGACCGTTTTCTGTACATAACTCGAGCTCTAGGACAGCTACAGAGCTGATACTTAGAGAAATCGCTTCGAATCATCAGGCGCGTTCGTTTGTTTCATGTAGAGGTCTGAACTCGGTCTGCTGCTCGAGCTAGGTCCGCGAAACTATTCGTATCGTTCGAGTCATCTTGACAGATGCTGTCGGTTTTCTGTACTTAATTCGGGCTGTAGGGAGGCTACAGGGCTGGTAATTAGAGAAACTGATTCAGAGGCATCAGGCGCGCCCGCCTGTCGCATGCAGAGGTCTGAAATCGGTCTGCTACCCGAGCTAGGTCCGCAAAACTATTCTTATCGCCCGAGACATCTCCACAGGGACTGTCGGTTTTCTGTACTTAACTCGAGCTCTAGGGGAGCTACAGAGCTGATGCGCACAGAAATCGATACATAATAATCAGTCGCGTTCGTATGTTGCATCGAGAGGTCTGAAATCCGTCTGTTACTCGAGCTAGGTCCGCGAAACTATTCGTATCGTTCGAGTCATCTTGAGAGGTGCTGTCGGTTTTCTGCACTTGACTCGGGCTGTAGGAGAGCTACAGAGCCCATACGCACAGAAACTAATTCGAAATCATCAGGTCCTTTCGTCTGTTGCATCCAGAGGTCAGAACTGGCTCTCCTACTCGGGATAGGTCCGCAAAACTATTTGTATTCTTCGAGTCATCTTGACAGATGCTGTCCCTTTTCTGTATTAAATTCGGGTTGTAGGAGAGCTAGAGAGCTGGTACGCACAGGCACCGATCCAGAAGCATTAGGAACGTTTGTCTGTTGCATCGAGAGGTCTGAACTCGGTCTGCTACCCGAGCTAGATTCACAAAACTATTCGTATTCGACCATTTTTTTGTCCAAATGATGGTGAATTTCTTCACTGAACTCTTCGGCTGAAAAATCAGAAGGGCATCATGAGGCGCGAAGGATCTAGACGCTTAGTTTGGGTCTGTTCTGAGCGCAGACGCCAAACAGGGTTCGTACTCTGCTATCTTTGGACATAATATATGGTCAGGAAGCTCTACTTGTCCCCCGGCGGTAACAAAGGTTGACGGTTTACCGCCGGCGCCCAGTGATAACTTTGGGTCGGTTTTCTGAAGGTTTGAAAGATATTTGACAATTCATTTTGAGAAAACAGATTTTTCGCACCTGTAGTGGGTTATACCGCGTCTGCCAGTCAAATTCTCAGGTCCGTAGGTGCAGTATTACTATCAAAACACTTGGAGGAACCGTCTTTGGATAAAAACATAAAAAAGTGATGTTTCGAGTTTTTCGGGTCTTGCTCCAGACGCTTCCTTTATGTGTGCCGAGGAGCGCCGTGCGAGAAAAGAGCTCTACGAGGGCCCCGGCGGTAACCTGGTTGACGGTTTACCGCCGGTTCCAAGTTCGCCCACCCGGCCTGGACGGACAATGTGATGACCTGGCGTCGGTTTTTTCGGATATTTTGAGAGATCTTGAAATTCGTTTTCGGAACCACTATTTTTGTAACGTAGAGTAGGTTGTGCCGCGTTCGCCTGTTCAATTCTCAGGTTCGTAGCTGGAATATTACTATCAAAAAACGTGGAGGATCAATCTGCTCTCGGAATGCATTTTTCGAATGATTATAGAATATTTTTGATTTTCTAAGCTCATGTCTGCTTGAACTTACTCGTCGGGATCTAAAGAGAATTCTGTGATCCCAGAGCTCTACGAGGTTTCCGGCGGTAACCTGGTTGACGGTTTACCGCCGGCTCCCAGTTCCGGGGCGCTGGAGAGCTAGATGACAATAAACATCTCGACAGACCTTTTGCTCACTTTTGGTCGGTTCAAAATTATGTTCTCGAAATTCAACTCTTCGTTGGAGCTCTAATATTTTTTCTGACCACATTCGATATTATTCCCGCTCGCCATCTAGATCTCAGCTCGATCGGGTATCTTTTACTGCCAAAAAGCCGTGCGGCGGGATCGGCCGTTTCGAGTCATCTTGACACGCATGGGCAGTTTTTTGTACTTAACTCGAGCTGTAGAGTAGCTACAGAGCTGATATTTACAGAAACCGATTCAGAATCATTAGGCGCGTTTGTCAGTTGCATCCAGAGGTCTGAACTCGATCTGCTACTCGAGCTAGATCCGCAGAGCTATTCGTATTATTCGACTCATCTTGACAGGTGCTGTCGGTTTTCTTTCTCTAACTCGCGCTGTAGGACAGCTACAGAATTGATGCTTACAGAAAACCCCTTAAAATCATCAGGCGCGTTCGTCTGTTGCATGGAGAGGTCTGAACTCAGTCTGCTACTCGAGCTAGGTCCGCGAACCTATTTCATTATTCGAATCATCTTGACAGGTGCACTCGGTTTGCTGTACTTAACTCGGGCTGTAGAAGAGCTACAGAGCTGTCTCTCACAGAAACCGATTTAGAATCATCAGGCGCGTCTGTCTTCAGCATCGAGGGGTCTGAACTCGGTCTGCCACTGGAGCTAGGTTCACGAAGCTATTCGTATTATACGAAATTTGTTGACGGATGCTGTCGATTTTCTGGACTTAACTCGAGCTGTAGGAGAGCTACAGAGCTGATGCGCAGACGTAACCGATTTGGAATCATCATGCGCGTTTGTCTGTTGCATCCAGAGGTCTGAACCCGGTCTGCTACTCGAGCTAGGTTCGCGAAACTATTCGTATTCTTCGAGGTCTCTTGACAGGTGCTGTGGGCTTTCTGTACTTAACTCGGGCTGTAGAAACGCTTCAGAGCTGGTAATCACAGAACCCGATTCAGAATCATCAGGCGCGCTTGCCTGTCGCATCCAGAGGTTTGGACTAGATCTGCTACTCCAGCCAGGTCCGCGAAACCATTCGTATTCTTCGAGTTCTGTAAACAGGCGCTGTCGGTGTTCTGTACTTAACTCGAGCTGTAGCGTAGCTACAGAGCTTGTGCGCACACATAATCGATTCAGAATCTCGGCGCGTTCGGCTGAAGCATCTAGAGCTCTCAACTCAGTCTGCTACTCGAGCTAGGTCGCAAAACTATTCGTATTCGACCGATTGTCCTTCGAAATGACGGTGAATTTCCTCACTTCTGTACATGATCTTGAGAGCTCTGTGGCGCGCAAAGAAAATGATGAGGCGCCGCTTGGCTGGATCTGTTCAGCGCAGCAATGGGAAGGGAATTATCAGCGGCAATAGTATCTAGACGCCTGAGATCAGTCTGCTATCAGCGCTCGGGCTGCAAAAATACTTGTCCTCTGCTAATTCTTTGACATAAATATGTGGAAAGGAAGCTCTACGAGTCTCCCGGCGGTAAGAAAGGTTGACGGTTTACCGCCGGCGCCCAGTGGTTTGAAGGACATTTGACTGGTCATATTGAGAAACGGTTTTTCCTACACGTAGCAAGCTATGAGAAGCTCTGCGTCTTAATATGAACTCTGTAGTCGCAGTAGTATTATTAAAAGACGTAGAGCAACCGACCTTATGTTGACACGAAAAAAATATAACCTTCAATATTCGAAGTACATGTTTTCAGAGGCTCACTGCTTGCACTGATAGCTCTTTTTGAGTACGGGGAGCTCTACGAGGTTCCCGGCGGCATCCAGGTTGACGGTTCACCGCCAGCGCTATTATGTTCTCGAAATTCAACCATTCGTGAGAGCTCTAGTAGTTTTTTCCTGTGATATTCGATCTTATTCCCGCGCGCCGTCTCAATCTCAGCTCGATCGGGTACCTATTATTGCCAAAAAGCACTCCGGCGGGATCGGCTGTTTCGAGTCATCTTGACAGGTGCTGCCAGTTTTCTGTACTTAACTCGAGCTGTAGTATAGCTACAGAGCTGGTACGCACACGTAATGGATTCAGAATCATCAGGCGCGTTCGTCTGAAGCATCTAGAGGTCTGAACTCGGTCTGCTTCTCGAGCTAGGTCCGCGAAACTATTTGTACTCTTCCGTTTTTTCTCGAGGTGATAATGAGTTTTTTCACTTAATTCGAGCTACAGATGAGCATGAGAGCTCTTTGGCACAGCAATCGGAAGGAAATCATCAGGCGCGCTAGTCTGAAGTATCTAGACGCTTGAATTCGGCTTGTTATCAGCGCAGAAGCCGAACAACTATTCATACTCTGTTATTTTCTGGTGATGGAATTGGTTTTCTTGACTTAACTCGAGCTGCAGATGAGCTCCAGAGCTCTTAGGCACAGCAATCGGAAGACAATCGTCAGGCGCGCTATTTGAAAGTCTCTAGACGCCTGATTTCTGTCTGCTATCAGCGCTCGGGCTGAACAACTATTCGTCCTCTGCTAATTCTATGGTAATGGTTTTCTTGGTTTAACTCTCGCAGCAGACGAGCTAGAGGTCTGTTCAGCACAGCAATCGGACGGGAATCATCAGGGGCGCTAGTTAACTGCATCTAGACGCCTTAAAGCAGTCTGCTATCAGCGCTCGGGCCGAAAACTATTCGTGCTCTAGTTCACCAGAAAAGCTTTCCGGTGTGAGTGCCTCTTTGCTCTCCGGTTTTTGGACGCTACCAAGTGTGAGTGCCTCTTTGACTCGTAGAGCTTCCCTAAGAGCGTTAGCGGCGAAGCTAGAAGAGTAATTCCGGCGCGCCTGGGAGCTAGTTGTCAAAACAATATCGACGGAAGTTTTGTCTTTTTTTGACTTGTTCAAATTCGATTTCTCGAAATGAACCATTCGTTTGAGCTCTATTTTTTCTCTCCTCATATTCGATTTTATTCCCGCTCGCCGTCTCAATCTCAGGTCGATCCGGTACCTATTACTGCCAAAAAGCACTCCAGCGGGATCGGCGATTTTCGGTCATTGTGACCGGTGCTGTCGGTTTTCTCAACTTAACTCGAGTTGTAGTATAGCTACAGAGCTGGTAGGCGCAGCTAATCGATCTGGAATCGTCAGGCGCGTTCTTCTGAAGTATCTAGATGTCTGAAATCGGTCTGCTACTCGAGCTAGATCCGCGAAGCTATTCGTACCCTATTTTTTTTGAGATGATGATGGGTTTGTTGACTTTACTCGAGCTGCAGATCAGCTACAGAGCTTTTCGGCACAGCAATCGGGAGGAAATCATCAGGCGCGGTCTGACGTATCTAGACCGCTGAAATCGGTCTGCTTTCAGCGCGGGAGCCGCAAAACTATTTGCACCCTGCTATTTTTTTGGAGATGGTGCTGGTTTTCTTGGTTTCAGTCGAGCTGCAGATGAGTTACAGAGCTGTTCGGCACAGCAGTCGGCAGGAAATTACTAGGCGCGCTAGTTCAAAGTCTGTTCGGCACAGCCATCGGCAGGAATTTATCAGGCGCGCTAGTTCAAATTATCTAGACGCCTGAAATGAGTCTGCTATCAAGGCTGGGGCTGAAACGAAAACTATTCTTACTCTGCTAATTTCTTGGAGATGGTACTGGTTTTCTTGACTTACCTCGAGCTGCAGATGAGCTACAGAGCTGTTGGGCACGGCAATCGGAAGGAACTAATCAGGCGCGCTAGTTTTAAGTATCTAGACGCCTGAACTCGGTCTGATATCAGCGCTGGGGCCGAACAACTATTCGTACTCTGCTAATTTTCTAGAGACAGTGCTGGTTTTCTTTACGCTTCTCGGCGCAGCAATCGGAAGGAAGTCAACAGGCTCGCTAGCTCAAAGTGTCCAGACGCCTGAACTCCGTCTGGTATGTCTTTGTGTTTCGAGAGATGCTTTTCCCTCGCTCCTTCTTCTCCTCCACGTCCTCCTCCATGAGACCGCGCCCTCGCGCGCGCAATGTGAGATTGCCGCGCCCGCATTGCACGAGGAAGCTCTGCGAGTGCCCGGCGGTAACCAGAGAACCTGTGGGCTGTGTCGGTTGGACAAGATAAGGATGCACCGTATTGCAGGGTGGTGCTTCGGACATTGGCGGTGCTTGACATTCTACTCAAGTGGTGCTCAACGGTTGATGGAACAACGCTTGCAGAGCCACAGTAGGAACCTTTGTGTAACCTTTTGGCCTTAACTGTGGCCTTAACTGGCGCCTGGCGCTGTTCAAGACTTCAACTTTAACTTTCACTCTGCTTCGCCTGTGATATACAACGTCAACATGAACTAGTCGGCCTCCACGGTTTCTTCGTTGGAGGGCGGTCTGTGGAAGCATATGCTGCTGATCGGCTGTTGCTTTGATCAATGCAGTAAAACGGCATTGTATGGCCGTGGAACACGTTTTGGGTAGCGTTTCAACCAGCTCTTACACCATTCTCTAACCTGTTCCAACACCTTTGCATTCTCACATGTTGTGTTGCATCCTTTTCCTTGTTCCCGCATCCTATTCCGATGCCTATGCCTCAGTGGCTCGGCAGTGTGATGATAAGAGGTGCCTTCTCTAGCTACCCTGTGCTCCGTTTGGGAGTCTTAGGGCTCAGCTGTCACAGCTGTCCGCGCCCTGGCTCAAACTCAAAAACCAAGGTTGACGGTTCGCCGCCGGCTCCCAGTCCGGGTTTCGGACGCTACCAAGTGGACGCTACCAAGTGCTATCCGGGTTTGGGCGCTACCCAGTGAATCCGCCTACGGTATCGAGGCGTTTAAATTCGGTTTGCAACCAAAGCTACAAGTGGCAAGCCATTCGCGCTGTAATTATACGCCCCTGCACTGCTTGCTCTTGCTGCTGCTTTCCCCTTCCCCCCCGCCCTCCCCTTTTGCTTACCCCCTTTCCCCTTTAAGTCGCCGCGGGGCGCGCCCCCTCTCCGGATGGTAAAACAGTGCTCCTACGCGTGGCGAGAGCTTCTTCAACTTTACAAACATTCTGACACATCTGTTCAGCATTGTACTTTCTTACGCGGATGTTTGTCTCAACTGAACTCGTGGTGTAGACAAGCGAGGACCTTCCAGCGCATTTCTATGAAGCCGCACACCCTCGCGCGCGCTGAATGCAATATTGCCGCGCTCGCATGCCATCCACAACTATGGCGGTAACGCAATGGCATGGCTTGGCATGGCCCTGAGGGTCGAAACAACCGCCTGCAGTTGTGGGAACGGTTTCACGGGGCGTATACCGACCAACCTACCTCAGTTATCGAACAATTTGTGGATTCAATTGACATCACAGGTGAGGGAATCATTGGCGAGTTGCACAGTTCGGCTTAGTCTTGCTGCCTCTGCTGTTTGCCTTCTCTCATTCTCTACACCCCTACAGGTGGCCTCCAGGGTTGCCTTCGGGGAGGTGCATTCATAATGCGTTTGTTTAGGTGGCCTCATGCTTTCTTGTTAGCGGAACAAGACTAATGTTGTGAACTTGAGTCGGCGCCCTCTCAGTCGGGTGACTCGAGATGCGACGCACGGAGCCCTTTTGGCTTGTGCCGCCTCACTTCTATTTTGCTCGGGTTTGCGAAACTGCAATGCGTCGAGACACCTGTGGTCTTCTGGCAAGGAGCTGTGCAGACCTCTGCACTGCTTGCTCTGACCGCAAACCGCAAAAAGAACCGAGGTCGACGGTTTACCGCCCGCTTCCAATGCCGATGTCCCCATCCAGTGGGGTAAATCGGCCAGCGGGTCCTAGGCCGCGCCGCTGGGGATGGGGGCCGGCGGCAAACCGTTAAACAGGTTACCGCAGGGGCCCTCGTAGAGCTCTTGAAACGCAGAGTGGTGCTCAGAATATGACGAGAAAGCTTCCTTGAATATCAGCTTGAAAACTCGGAAACTGATTTTTTAATATGCGAAGTTGGTTCCGCCAAGTGTTTTTATAGCAATACTGCAGCTGCGCAAACAAATCTGGAGCTCTGTAGGTCGCTTCCTGCTTCAGTTAAATTCGCGAAGCCATTGTCATTTGGGAAAATGCATCCCGATGTCGAGAGCTGTGCTGCAGCTACAGCCCTAAGGATATCACCGTCATACGCGCCATGATCGGCTACAGGGAATAAGCCTCTGGCTTTCCACAACCAACGGTCAAGTCTCTCGCAAAGTTTTAAAAAAAAAAAGCAAAAAAAAAAACGACCCCAGGCCGTCACATTGCCCGCCCGGGCCGGGTGGGCGAACTAGCTTCGCCCCACGCCGGAATTCCTTTGGCTCGTCCATGCCGAAGAGCTCTGCGAGGTATTCAGCGATGCTCATGGATGGGGGTTCTCCCCGGGTGAGGTCATGGAGCGGGCCCAGCTGGATGCTCGCATTTTCTTTTTTCCGTGGACCGTCTGGGGTTATCTTCTTCCCCAAAGCCCCACCTCTGCCCCGTTGTCCTGTGCCTGCTTACGCCCTCCAGACAGTCGGGGAAACGTGGGGCTCGGGTAAGCTGGAAATCGTGTCTGCCGTCGATGTTCGACGGGCGCGTCCCGGATTGTGACGGCGCGGTTTTCGGGGGATGTTTGCAGCCGAGGGTCGCGCCAAATTTCAGATTGGGTCTCGTCATTTTCGCAGAGGGTATCGTCGGGCCAGCCCGAGCCCCCCGAACCAGAGCCCCACGTCTCCCCGAGACAGGGAAGCACGGCTGAAGGGGCGGAGACGCCCCCGTGAGTGGAGAGCCGCATCGCGTGAGCTGGCCCGAGGGCGCCGCGGCTGGGACCGAGGCCGAAGCGGACGTGCGCAGAGCAGGAGAAGAAAGGGGCCCACTCTGCAGGCTCGGTCTAGTAGGAGGAGGACTAGGTGGGGGAAGAGGCGGAGGAGGATCGGGGGGGAGGGTGGGGCGGATCAGGAGGCGGAGGAGGAGGGGGCGGAGCGATCGGGCAGCTGGTCCGAGCGCCCGTTTCTCGTGCGCAGTTGGGCCTCGCTATAGCTGGGTACCTGCGCTTCTGGAGCTGCTGCGCAGGCCTCGCCGTGGCTGCCTTTGCTGCCGGTGTCGCGCTAGACGGGGTGGCTGCCTTTGCTGCCGTTGTCGCGCTAGTTTTTTCCGAATGCTCTGCGTATTATTGTTAGCTATCCATCTTTTGGGGGGAGGTGGAATCGGGGGCGGTGGGGGCGGCGCCGCGCGCCCCGCGGCCGAGGCGACGCCGAGTTCGCGACGCAGATCCCGCGCAGCACGTTCCAAAGGCGTTGGGAGACAGCCCCCGCGCCGCGCCGAATGGAGGTGCCAGTGCGGGGCCCCCAACTGGGAGGAAAGCGGCAGCTGCCGTCGCTGCGGGGTACCCTGGGCAGGGGCCTCCTCCAGGTGCCCCCCGCCCGCGCCCGCGCCCGCCGGCGGGCGCGCTGGGCGGCCGCCGCTCCCTGGAACGGAGCGCCGATCGCGCGGCCGCCCGCGCCCAAAGACGCGGCGGCAGCAGCTGCCCATGGTGGCCTCAGCAGACCAGGTCGACAGCTCTGGCCTGAGGCCGCGCAGCGCGAGCGCGCGGCCGCTCCGGCGCCTCGTCCTCCCGGAGGCCTACGAGGCCAGGGCTGCTTCCGGGGCCTCCAAGGCGGCGGCAGCCGAGGCCGCGGAGGTCGCCTTGGCCGAGGCCCGAAGCAACGCGGACGCGCTCCGGGCTGAGTTGGAGGAGGGGCGAGCCAAGCTGGCGCAGCTGCGCGCCGAGCTGCAGGCCGAGCCCGCGCCGTGCGAGGCCTGGGAGTGGCTGGCGCGGGCGCTGCTGGTGGCCCCGAGCATCGCGGCGCTGGTGGGGCCCCGTTGCTGCCGGGCCCCCGAGCGCATCGCAGCTCCGAGGGCGGGGCTCCACGCCGCCCTCGGGGACGTGGCGCGCCGAGTGTTGGCTGCCCCGCTCGACGAGGCGATCGGGGAGGAGCCGGGGGAGCAACTGGCAGAGGCCGGCGGCGCCCCGCAGCAGGGCGAGGAGACGTAGCAGAAAGAGCTGATGGACCAGGTGGACGAGGGTGTCGAAGACGGGCCCTCCTCGCCGTGGCCCGGCGCCTGCGGCGGGCCCGGACACTTGGCCTCCTCCTGACAGGGATGGGTCGGTGGAAGTAAATGGCTCCGGGCCGCTGCGCGGCTCCCGGATGCTGCCGCCGGGGAAAATTGGCGTCGGGGCGCGGCCCGCGGCCTTCGCGCCGCCCGCTGCCGCTGCGGGCCCACGTGTGGGCATGGCTTGCGGCTTGAGCGCCCGGGAGGCGCGGCGAGGGGGCGCCGCGCCCCTCCCCCGCCTTGCTGGCCCGCCGGCCGGGGCCTGGCTCCGAGGGCGCCTCCCGGAGACAAACCAGCTTTGGCGCCGACGACGCTGGCCGGGCGGCTGAACTGCGAGCTGCCGGAGCAGCCTAGCAGGGCCGGGGCGGCGCGGGGCGCTGGCGCGGCGCCTGGGCTCGGGGGGGGTGTCGTGCACCATGCTCGTGGTCGCGGCGGAGCGCAGGGGTTGGCCTGTAGGGCGGGGGGCAGACTTCGTTGGCGGTGTCAGGAGGAGGAGGAGGAGGAGGAGGAGGAGGGGGGGAGGAGGAGGAGGAGGAGGAGGAGGAGGAGGAGGAGACGAGGAGGAGGGAGGAGGAGGAAGAGAAGAGGAGGAGGAGAAGTGGAGGAGGAGGAGGAGGAGGAGGAGGCGGAGGAGGAGAAGGGAGGAGGAGGATGAGGAGGAGGAGGGGGAGGGGAGGAGGAGGAGGAGGAGGAGGAGGAAGGAGGGGGGAGGGGGGGAGGAGGAGCGAGGAGGAAGGATGGATGAGGGGGGAGGAGGGAGGAGGGAGGAGGGAGGGGGAGGAGGGGGAGGGGGGATGGGGGGAGGGAGGAGGAGGAGGAGGGGGAGGGGGGAGGGGGGAGGGGGGAGGGGGGGGGGGGGAGGAGGAGGAGGAGGATGAGGAGGAGGAGGAGGAGGAGGAGGAGGAGGAGGAGGAGGGGGAGGAGGGGAGGGGGAGGAGGGAGGAGGGGGCGGAGGAGGAGGAGGAGGAGGAGAGGAGAAGGAGGGGGGGGAGGAGGAGGAGGGGGGGGAGGAGGAGGAGCAGGAGGGGGAGGAGGACGAGGAGGAGGACGAGGCAGTAGCACGTCGTTGAGTGGCGCCGCAACGACGAGGGGGAGGGGCGGCCGAACATCTCCCACGAATTCTTGACGCTTCGCGTATCCCCACCAGCGGGTGCAGATGCATCCCCCCAGCGCACCCCTCCTTTGCTGTCCAGCCGTGACAGCCGCCCGCTCTAGGTTGCAGGGGGAAGTCGTCTTGAATAGTCCCCCCCCTGCGCGCCGCTCGGCCGGTGCCTAGGCCCAGTTTGCAGCTTCAGCTACGGTGCGTGCGGCTGCGGCGCGCGACCCCCCCCTCAGGCGCGTCTGACGCTGGCGCACTCCAGCTGGGGCCACGTCGGCGAGGTTCTGCCACCCCCTCGATGTAATGGTGTTTCGCGGCGGTTAGCTGCGCCCCCCTCATGCGCAGATGCTTTCGGCGTGCAGCAGCTGACAAGTTTCTTGTTTCTTGCGGCGGTTAGCTGCCCCCCCCCTTTCCACTGCGAAGGTGCTCTCCGCGGTATGCATCCACCCCTGGACGCGCCAGGTGACTGGAGACGCCCCCCGTCTCTGCTGCAGGCTGGCCGCGGTGTGGGACGTCTCCTCCCGCCGCTTCGGCCCGGTGGGTGCCCCCCACTGTGCCTCCAGGGTTCGCCCGCGGCGGCCGTGAATGCCATGGCGGAGGGCCCGTCGGGCAGGCAGCGCTGAGGCCCCCCCCCCGCGGGCCGACCCACGGCAATATCAGCGGCTCGGCATCGGTGGGCCTCTTCGCGGCAGGACGGCGCCGTGGCGCCTGGGCAGTCGCTGGCTTCCACCGGCACTGGGAGTTGTGTGCCCGTTGGCCTTGCTTTGAGTTTTGCAGCCTGTCCAGCCTGCGTCTCGCGCGTCTTCGCGTCCACCCGTGGGCCTATCCGACGCAGGCGCCGGACTCGATGCGATTGGTGCCGCTGGCCCCCCCCAGCTGAGCGGAGGAGTCTGAGGGCTGTGCGCTGAGTGGTTCAGCCTTCCACGCTTGCTTTGCTTTTTGTTTTCCACCGCGGGCAGCCCGGTTTCCCGGGTACCTGTCTCTTTAGCCCGCCGGGCCGGCTGCTTGGAGTTTGGCGCCGCACCGGCGACTCACTCCGCTGCGCTCGCACCCGCTGCCGCTTGTTCATTTTGATTTGCAGTGCGGCGCCTAGGTGCGTCTGCTGCTGATTTTTTGAGCATTTTGTTCTGTGCGTGTGCAACTGCGCGCTTGTTGTGCAGGTGCGAGCCGGCTTGCCAATCGTGGCGGTTGTGTTCGCAAATTCGCATCGTGCCGCCTGCCCCGGACTTTGCCCCTCGCCGCCAGACCGTTGTCGCGCGGCCGCAGACCAAAAAACGTATCCCCACCAGCTTGTGCAGGTGCAAACCGGCTTGCCAACGTGGCGGTTGTGTTCGCAAATTCGCATCGTGCCGCCTGCCCCGGACTTTGCCCCTCGCGCCAGACCGTTGTCGCGCGGCCGCCGACCAAAAAGTATACCCACCAACCCATCCAGAATTGATGGCCAGTTTTCTGGGGGCCTTTTGGATGCTATCTTGAGCCATGCTCTGCTATAGGCTGTCGGAGGATATCTTGGGCCATGCTCGGCTAGAGGCTGTCGGAGGCTATCTCGAGCCATGCTCGGCTATCTTGGGCCATCTTGAGGCTGCCTTGTGGCCTTTTGGAGGTCTGTCGGGGGCTATCTTGAGCCATGCTTGGCTGTCTTAGGCCATTTTGAAAACCATATGGGCTCTCTCGGAGCCGTATCGGGCCAAACAGGGCGGGGTGGATGGTCTTTGGGGAGAGGCTGTGAGGCCTCTTGGGGTCATCTTGGGCCCCATGGCTCAAAAAGAGGAGGTCCCTCAATTAGCATCGCCCCCTCGGAGGCTCTCAAACGGCATCTTGGGGCCCTCTTGGAACGCTCTTGGGCGCCTCTTGGGCGATCTTGGGGCCGTCTTCGGCCTTCTTGGGCCCCTCTTGGGCCTCTTTTGGGCAATCTTGGGGCCATTTTGAGGCTTCCAAAGCCCATCGGAAGCGAAAGGGCGATAATGCCAGAAACATTAATATGTCCCTAGGTTTTTGAAGGTTTTTGACATCTTGGAGGGCGCCGTGGAGGGCTCGGAGGGCACTTGGATCCGTGTTGGGGCTGTCATGGGGCCTCTTGGGGGTATGTCGGAGGCTATCTTGACCCATCTTGAAGTAGCATGGGCCATTTTGGAGGCCATCTTGCGACTTTGAAGCCCTCTTGGAGCCTTCTTGGGCCATCTTGGACGCTGCGGAGCCTCCGTTCCCCCCCCCTCCCAGGCCAGGGGAGGGGGTAGGGGGAGGGGTAGAGAGAAAACATACGCGTTATACCACCTAAGCCCAGAGGGCTGGTGGGATTCTGACCCCCCCCGGCAAGCGGGATGTCGGCGAACCGTGGTGCAATGCTGGGGCGCTGTCGCCTAGGTGCCCACGATTGCGGATGGCGCCTGCTGTCCGTTTGTTCAAGACAGGCACTATTCGCCTGGTTGGCCGTGTTTGGCCGCTGACGGGTGGTCGGGGCGTGTTTGGCGTCCCTGCTCGGGGGGCACATTCCGGGCCCGCCGGCTGGCGGACTGGCGGTTAGCGCGTGCTGGCGTTGCGCGTCGGCTGCCTCGCCTCGGCATCCAGGCGGCTTTGGCAAATCCGCCACAGCACCAGCGAACCGCCGTGTGTGGAGAGCCTTCGAGCACGGCCCAAAAGGCGGTCACGTGCGACACCTGTTGCCATCTCCGCTTCTCGAGTGCTTTCGGGCTAGCATGGGCGTCTGTGGAGTAGTCTTGGGTGTCGCCTGGGGACCAGGCAGCACTCGGCACTCTACCGCGCCTCTGCGTGCTAGCGGGACACGGTGGCGGAAGGGAGCTGACCGTGGCCACAAAATGGCGTCGTTCGCCATCTCTCATGCTCACCCCTCCTTCTCCTGGAGCCGATGTTCCCTCCATATCTGCCGATCCTCCGTCCGTCCTGACTGCGTGCTTGTCATCCCCCCCCCAAGCTCGTAGTCCGTGGCCTCATTGTCGTCATCCTCGTCCTCGTGTTCATTTTCGTCTTCATCCTCATCCCCACCCCACAGTGGGGGAGCCAAACAGTGCGAAAAGGGAAGCCGTGGAGGCTGGCAGGCGCTGCGTGGGAGAAGGCTCCAGACCCCCCGCCAGTGGACGGCCGTAGATGGTTCCAATCCAACTAATCCAATGACCCCCACCTAGTCATGATCATAATCATCACCATAGCAGTCACTGTCACATTTATTCGAATCCTCGGTACCATCGTTCTCATGTGCGCATCATCATCATCATCACCACCATCATCATACATCATCATCATCATCATCATCATCATCATCATCATCATCATCATCATCATCATCATCATCATCATCATCATCATTGGCGTCATCATTATCAGCATGTTCATCTGTTCATCATCACCACCATCATCATCACCACCATCAGCACCATCATCATCATCATCATCATCATCATCATCATCATCATCATCATCATCATCATCATCATCATCATCATCATCATCATCATCATCAGTACCAGCATAATCATCGTCGTCCTCCTCGTCTTCAGGAGGTGGCGTAGGATGCCGTGGTGGATGTTTCATCACATGCTGTATATGCTAGTTAGTTAGCGCGTGCCCCCCTCAGCGAAACTGCGTGCGTGATCGGAGGCGCAAGAGATCGTGCAAACCCCTGCTGCCTGGCCGACCCGACCTGCCCGGACAGCGTAGGACCAGGGCAGGTTTTTGCAAGCTTGCGCGAGATTCGACCATTCATCATGGTAACCTAGATGTTCGTTTCAAATAGTGGATCACGACGCTTTGAGTCATTTTAGTCTCATAGCTGTAGCTCCAATATTCCTATTGAATAACTTCCGGGAGCCGACGTCATGTTTGAATGCGATGAATGTATGGTTTCCACAATTTGTTGTGAGCGGTTTCGTAAGCGATGCTGGCATCCCAAATGCTTCCCAGTTGGTATCAGAACCGCTTCGATGAGCTCTGCAAGGTCCCTGGTGGTCCCTGTATTACCTCGATAATTCACGGGGGAACCTGGTCTACAGGAATTCGGGTGCAGGGTGGAGCTGGTTGGCCGACCCGACCCCCACGAACATTGTGGTGACCTGGGGTCGGTTATTTCAAGACTGCGCGAGACCAAGCCATTCATTGTGGTAAACCCAGGTTTTTACTTTGAGCATTGTATCATCGTGCTTTCGGCCGTCTGGGTTGCATTGGTCTAGCTGCAGTATTTCTACAGAGTTACTCTGGGAAACCGACTTCACTGTGACACTGAGCACATTCACTGCTTCCGCCATTTCTTGTGACTGCTTTCGACGGCCATGCGCTTGCATCTAAATTCCTTTCTGGTGTCAGAAACCCTTCGCCGAGCTCTGCGAGGTCGGCGGTTTACCGCTGGCTTGTAGTTCTGGAGTGTCAGCGGGCTGGCTGGCTTACAAAAATATAAACGGATTTCTGTTGCTGATATTCGTCAGTGGAGAAAGCAATGTTCAAGATTTGACCGTTCCTTGGTGCTCTAACAATTTCTTCGGACAGCTAGGATATAAGGGAAATCCGCAATCTGGATCTCAGGTCGTTCGGAACATTTTGAAAGATGGAAGCTGTCCAGGCGGGGGCGCGTTCTGGCATATCTTCCGCGTGCAGCCGTTTTTTCGGCTTGATTTCGAATTCAGAGCTGCTGCAGAGCTGGTACTCAGTTTTTTCCGATTCAGACTTGTCCGATGCACAAGTCGTTCTGCACTGCACCGACTATGCTACGGATCGAAGTGGGTATTCACTTGACTTGGGGATTAAAAGCAGCTGCACTCCTCTCAACCGTGCCGAGGTTGGCAATCGGCAGCAGCACATATTCGCGCCGCAACTTCTCTGTTGCGTGTCGAAATACGTAGCGCCTCGCAGTTGCGGACAAGAGTGATGGGGGCGGTGGGGACGTCGGCGCTCCGCGATGCTTTGAAGCCTGCCGCAGGCGCTTACTTCTCGAATTATACAACGAGGCCGCCATGGGCGCCGATTTTTTCGTAACCGCAATGGGGACGGGTCGCGGGTGGGTCGCGGGTGGGTCGCGGGTGGGTCGCGGGTTGGTCTCGCGGGTGGGTCGCGGGTGGGTCGCGGGTGTGTCGTGGGGTGGGTCGCGGGTGGGTCGCGGTTGGGTCGCGGGTGGGTCGCGGGTGGGACGCGGGTGGGTCGCGGGGTGTGTCGTGGGGTGGGTCGCGGGTGGGTCGCGGTTGGGTCGTGGGTGGGTCGCGGGTGGGACGCGGGTGGGTCGCGGGGTGGGTCGCTGGTGGGTCGCGGGCGGGGTCGCGGGTGGGGCGACGACGTCAAACAACACCAGCACCACCACAACCAACAACAACGACAACCACAGCAACAACAACAGCAACAACAGTAGCAACAACAACAACAACACTAGCACTTGTTTTAATATTGTTCTCTCTGAACTGTTCGCTGGCCAGTCAACACGTATATCCCAAACCCTCGATACCCGCCCTCTTCGTCTTCGATTGTACTCCCTTGGGGATATTTTGTACCTGCAAAGTGTGTTTCGTGCGGCCCGTAAGGCAGGGGAAGAGAGGACGGAGGAGGATGGAGCACGAGAAAAGGGTACCAGGAGAGGGGCTAAGAGCAGAAGTCACGTGGCAGAACCAGACGGGCAGATCGGGCGGGTAGATCCTAACGGGCAGGTCGGGAATGCTGGCCCAGGCAGCTCGAGCAGGCGGGTTGCTGCATGAATCGCGAGGAAGTATTGAGCGATAGCGCGATTCCCACATACACGGTAAGGGAATCCACAGAGAGTGCGTGATTCCTGAGTGTCGAGGGCGCGGCGTCTGAATATATAGCGAGGACGTCCCACGTGAGAGCGCAAGTACTGCATACCTTGTGAGGATGTCCCGCGCGAGAGCGGGTTGTGAAGAACAATCATGCGGGAACCGTTGTCGTTGTTGTTGTTGTTGTTGTTGTTGTTGTTGTTGTTGTTGTTGTTGTTGTTGTTGTTGTTGTAAACCGGGGGCAAGGTACATAGTTTTGTGACACTTCGCTTCCCCTTGTAAAAAATGGGTGCGCGCACAGGGATGAGCACTTACATTCAACAAATACAATGGTTACCAGAGAGGGGAGATCATCGCGTCCAGCGCGGCCCGAAACAGGGCGAGTTCGCCTGGTGTGGACAGATCTGCGACGCCACGACCTCTCGGGCTCGTGTTGGAAATGACCAGGGGCTGCCCGACCTCATACCACCTCAGACTAGCTCGAGGAGCTCCCCCAGCGGCATACCCCAGCTGGGCAACGTGAGATCTCAGAGGCACCACAGTCGGCCAGGTGATCAGCGCGCTCCTTCAGATACCGCCCAGCGCGGCCCTCCCCCGAGGCCGCCAGAGCGCCGAGGACCAGAAGGGCCTCGGCCGGGCCGGTTGGCGCTGGCCACGGCGCAGCGCCGCCCGCCACTTGAGTCGCTTCGGTGTCCGTTGGCTCGTCGTCGGCGGGCAGGCACCCGCCGCCCTCCTCGCCCCGCCTGCCCGCGGGCGCCTCCCCCCGCGGCCCGCCTGGCCTCGGAGGCTCCGCCGCCGAGTGGCGCCCCCGCGCGCATGACGGGCGCCGGCCCGGGCCGGCCCGGCGACGTCTGCGGCGCGTGCCTCACCTCGTGGGAGTGGTGCCCGGCCGCTCGGCCGGCGCGCCTCCCGGCCCGGCCCGTGAGCGGAGCTCGCCATGCAGCCAGGCGCGCTCGCGTCGTGGAAGCACCAGGCGCGGAGTTTTTTTTTTCGGCTCTGGCTGCCTCGCCGGGCCGCCGGGCCCCCGGGGCCGTGAAGAAGCGGTTCAGGCCCGTGCGAGGGGCCCGATGTATGCCCAGATTTGCCCGCATCGTGAAAAAGCCATGGCGGAGGGATTCTTTGGCTCTGGGACGCCTGTCCAGGCCCTGGGGCCGTGACCAGAATGACGCAGACCTGTCGCAGGGTCCGTACATATCATTATACACACGTGCATGCATCTACATCTACATCTACATTTACATATACATCTACATCTACATCTACATCTACATCTACATCTACATCTACATCTACATCTACATCTACATCTACATCTACATCTACATCTACATCTACATCTACATCTACAACTACATCTACATCTACAACTACATCTACATCTACATCTACATCTACATCTACATCTACATCTACATCTACATCTACATCTACATCTACATCTACATCTACATCTACATCTACATCTACATCTACATCTACATCTACATCTACATCTACATCTACATCTACAACTACATCTACATCTACATCTAAATCTACATCTACATCTAAATCTACATCTACATCTACATCTACATCTACATCTACATCTACATCTACATCTACATCTACATCTACATCTACATCTACATCTACATCTACATCTACATCTACATCTACATCTACATCTACATCTACATCTACATCTACATTTACATCTACATCTACATTTACATCTACATCTACATCTACATCTACATCTACATCTACATCTACATCTACATCTACATCTACATCTACATCTACATCTACATCTACATCTACATCTACATCTACATCTACATCTACATCTACATCTACATCTACCTCTACATCTACATCTACATCTACATCTACATCTACATCTACATCTACATCTACATCTACATCTACATCTACATCTACATCTACCTCTACATCTAAATCTACATCTACATCTACATCTACATCTACATCTACATCTACATCTACATCTACATCTACATCTACATCTACATCTACATCTACATCTACATCTACATCTACATCTACATCTACATCTACATCTACATCTACATCGACATCGACATCTACATCTACATCTACATCTACATCTACATCTACATCTACATCTACATCTACATCTACATCTACATCTACATCTACATCTACATCTGCATCTACAGCTACATCTACATCTACATCTACATCTACATCTACATCACATCTACACATACATCACATCTACATATACAGCGACATCTACACGAAATGTACATCTGAAATTCTACATCTACATCTACATATAACATCTACAAGCTACATCTACATCTACATCTACATATACATCTACATCTACATCTACATATACATATACATCTACATCTACATCTACATCTACATCTACATCTACATCTACATCTACATCTACATCTACATCTACATCTACATCTACATCTACATCTACATCTACATCTACATCTACATCTACATCTAAATCTAAACAGCTACACAGCTACACATCGACATCGACATCGACATCGACATCGACATCGACATCGACATCGACATCGATCATCGACATCGACATCGACATCGACATCGACATCGACATCGACATCGACATCGACATCGACATCGACATCGACATCGACATCGACATCTACATCTACATCTACATCTATCATCTATCTACATCTACATCTACATCTACATCTACATCTACATCTACATCTACATCTACATCTACATCTACACATCTACATCTACATCTACATCTACATCTACATCTACATCTACATCTACATCTACATCTACATCTACATCTACATCTACATCTACATCTACATCTACATCTACATCTACATCTACATCTACATCTACATCTACATCTACATCTCTATCTCTACATCTACATCTATATCTCTACATCTACATCTACCCCTCTACATCTCTGCATCTCTGCATCTGCATCTGCATCTGCATCTGCATCTGCATCTGCATCTGCATCTGCATCTGCATCTGCATCTGCATCTGCATTTACATACACATTTACATCTACATCTGCATCTACATCTACATCTGCATCTGCATCTGCACCTGCATCTGCATCTGCATCTTCATCTGCATCTGCATCTGCATCTGCATCTGCATCTGCATCTGCATCTGCATCTGCATCTGCATCTGCATCTGCATCTGCATCTGCATCTGCATCTGCATCTGCATCTGCATCTGCATCTGCATCTGCATCTGCATCTGCATCTGCATCTGCATCTGCATCTGCATCTGCATCTGCATCTGCATCTGCATCTGCATCTGCATCTGCATCTGCATCTGCATCTGCATCTGCATCTACATCTGCATCTACACAGCACAGTACAGCTACAGCTACAGCTACAGCTACAGCTACAGCTACAGCTAGCTCCAGCTCCAGCTCCAGCTCCAGCTCCAGTCCAGCTCCAGCTCCAGCTCCAGCTCCAGCTCCAGCTCCAGCTCCAGCTCCAGCTCCAGCTCCAGCTCCAGCTCCAGCTCCAGCTCCAGCTCTCCAGCTCCAGCTCCAGCTTCCAGCTCCAGCTCCAGCTACGCCTACGCCTACGCCTACGCCTACGCCTACGCCTACGTCTACGTCTACGTCTACGTCTACGTCTACGTCTACGTCTACTACGTCGTCTACGTCTACGTCTACGTCTACGTCTACGTCTACGTCTACGTCTACGTCTACGTCTACGTCTACGTCTACGTCTACGTCTACGTCTACGTCTACGTCTACGTCTACGTCGTCTACGTCTACGTCTACGTCGACGTCGACGTCTACGTCTACGTCTACGTCTACGTCGTCTACGTCTTTCGTCTACGTCTACGTCTACGTCTACGTCTGCGCCTACGTCTACGTCTACGTCTACGTCTACGTTTACGTCTACGTCTACGTCTACGTCTACGTCTACGTCTACTATTCTACGCTTTCGTCTACGTCTACGTCTACGCCTACGTCTACGTCTACGTCTACGTCTACGTCTACGTCTACGTCTACGTCTACGTCTACGTCTACGTCTACCATTCTACGCTTACGTCTACGTCTACGTCTACGTCTACGTCTACGTCTACGTCTACGTCTACGTCTACGTCTACGTCTACGTCTACGTCTACGTCTACGTCTACGTCTACGTCTACGTCTACGTCTACGTCTACGTTTTCGTCTACGTCTACGTCTACGCCTACGTCTACGTCTACGTCTACGTCTACGTCTACGTCTACGTCTACGTCTACGTCTACGTCTACGTCTACGTCTACGTCTACGTCTACGTCTACGTCTACGTCTACGTCTACGTCTACGTCTACGTCTACGTCTACGTCTACGTCTACGTCTACGTCTACGTCTACGTCTACGTCTACGTCTACGTCTACGTCTACGTCTACGTCTACGTCTACGTCTACGTCTACGTCTACGTCTACGTCTACGTCTACGTCTACGTCTACGTCTACGTCTACGTCTACGTCTACGTCTACGTCTACGTCTACGTCTACGCCTACGCCTACGCCTACGCCTACGCCTACGCCTGCGCCTGCGTCTGCGTCTGCGTCTGCGTCTACGTCTACGTCTACGTCTACGTCTACGGCTACGGCTACGGCTACGGCTACGGCTACGGCTACGGCTACGGCTACGGCTATGGCTACGGCTACGGTTACGGCTACGGCTACGGCTACGGCTACGGCTACGGCTACGGCTACGTACGGCTACGGCTACGGCTACGGCTAGAGCTAGTGCTAGAGCTAGAGCTAGAGCTAGAGCTAGAGCTAGATCTACACCTACACCTACACCCACAGCTACAGCTTCAGCTACAGCTACAGCTACAGCTACAGCTATGGCTACAGCTACAGCTACAGCTACAGCTACAGCTACAGTTACGCCTACGCCTGCGTCTACGTCTACGTCTACGTCTACGTCTACGTCTACGTCTACGTCTACGTCTACGTCTACGTCTACGTCTACGTCTACGTCTACGTTTACGTCTACGTCTGCGTCTGCGTCCACGTCTACGTCTGCGTCTGCGCCTGCGTCTGCGTCTACGTCTACGTCTACGTCTACGTCTACGTCTACGTCTACGTCTACGTCTGCGTCTACGTCTACGTCTACGTCTACGTCTACGTCTACGTCTACGTCTACGTCTACGTCTACGTCTACGTCTACCTCTACCTCTACCTCTACCTCTACCTCTACCTCTACCTCTACCTCTAACTCTACCTCTACCTCTACATCTACATCTACATCCACATCTGCATTCACATCTACACTTACATTTACATGTTCATTCACATTTGCACTACATCTGCATCTACATCTGCATCTACATCTGCATCTACATATATACATTCAATACATATACATATGCACATGCATATGCATACACATACACATTAACGTATACAAAAGCACATCTACACATGCTCTTTTATATTCACATCCATCGGCGTATACATATACACATGCATATACACAGTCATGTTCACCACCAACACATACACATGCACCTCCAACTCCATACACATGTCGGTATACATATACATATGTATTTGTATACATACATGCACACACGCAGTTACATTGAAATCTCCATATACATCCACCTATACATACACATACACATACACATAGGCATAACCACGTACACCTTCATTACCACATGCAGCTACTATACATTCAAATTTGCATATATATATATACGGGCTTACATATTCATGCATCTGCAAATGCAGGTACATTTACACTTACACGTACATATACCTAGAGAGGAAAAGTACACACATGCATATACGTATGCAAATCTATGGGTTTGTGCATGCCACATACACATACATGCACGCATGCACGTGCACATGCATATACATCTACACATACATACATGTATATATATATATATATCTATACACTCTCATACACATACCTGTTCATGTTCATCCACATACACATAGCCATATCCGTACACATCGACATACTTGTATACATATGCATGTACATCTACACTTACAAATACATGTGCCAATCATGTGCGTATGTGTACAATGCACATATTCAGGAGCAACTGCATTTGCATGTGCATATGCGTGAACAGCTACATAAATACATCATATGTACACGTGTATACACACATATCCCCAGAAATTCCTGCGCCGTGAAGACGTCATGGCGGAAAGCTTTCTGGGTTCCAGATGCCTCGCAATGCCCCAGCGCCGTGGCAAATGAATCAGGCCCGTCGGACGGGGCCCGATATATAGCCAGCCATGCTCGCGTCGTGAAGAAGTAACGATCGAAAACTATTTCGGATCCAGATGCCTCGCGTGGCCCCCTGGCCGTCAAAAGGCGGCTCATGATGAGAAGCCGGCCTCGGGGAAGGGGTCGGGACTTCGGCAGCGAAGAGGAGGCTTCTTAGACCTTCAGGAGGTCTCCTCCACTGGAGAGGAGGACTTCGAGGAGCGCGTATCGAAAAATACTGGACTTCGGATGTCTGGGTGCACGACGTCGTTTGGTCCCGGCGCAGGAGCCAAGAAGCTCGGCGAAGGAATTCGGTCTATAGATCCAGACATGTAGTGTACTTTTTCATACGGGCTCCCCGGAATCGGGGAAAGGAGAAACGACACCACCACCACCAGGGGGCCACCTCAGCGAGGAGGTCCACGATGTCTCCCGGAGCTGGGGATAGGGGATGTCTCGAGCGAGAGGGGGAAACTGAACCAGCAGGGGATCCCCCCTGGCTCGTCCCGCTGGTGGTCCCTGGTGGTGGTGGTGGGGTCGCTTTTCTTTGTTCTTACTAGAAGTCACGACTTTTTTCCAGGGACTGGCTTTTCATACCAAGTAGTTATTTGACGGTCCCGGGGCCTGGTAAGGGCTCCCAGAGGCAGAAAACAACCCAAACCATCCCGTTCTGTTTTGTTTTTTACGACGCGAGCATGCTTGGGGACGCTCCAGCTTCCCACGAGTTGGGGAACTGGGGCGCCCACACACCGAGCTCCCTTGCCGACCAGGCGTCTTGGCGTGCATGCCCTTTTGAGCCCCGCCACGCCTGGCCCTGGGACAGCGTCGTGGCCGCCCTCGCCGCGGGTTTCCGCTGTCGTTGCCGCCGCCGTCCCTGCACCGTCCAGCGTGTTGCAAGAGTCGAGGTCGTTGTTTTTTCATCAGTTTCGGTGTGTTGAGGCCTGGGTGGGTCCTGGGGCCGTCAAAAGACAGCTCTGGATGAAAAGCGAAACTTGGGGAGAGGTTTGTGGGACTTCGTGGATCCCGCATCGCAGAAATCAAGACATCGGATGTCTGGGCCGTCGCCGTCGTCTCCGTCGTCCTCCCTGCATCCATCGCCCTCCGCCTCTCTCTTTCTCTCTCCCTTTCCCCTCGCTCTCTCTCTCTCTTTCTCTCTCTCTCCCTTTCCCCTCGCTCTCTCTCTCTCTCTCTTTCTCCATTGTCAGCCCTGTCTGTCCCCCCCCTATCACCTGTTCCCCCCTGCCCCCCCCCGTCCGTGCTCCCCTCGACCCTGTCGGCTTGCCCCCCCCCTCGCCTCTTCGCTTCTCCCTAAATGTAACCTTTTCCCTTTCTTCTTCCCTTTCTTCTGCCTCCTTCCTTTTCTTCCCTTTCTTCTTTCCTTTCTTCTTCCCTTTCTTCTTCCCTTTCTTCTTCCCTTTCTTCTTCCCTTTCTTCTTCCCCTTCTTCCCTTTCGGCTTGCCCCCCCCTCTCTCTTCTTCCCTTTCTTCTGCCTCCTTCCTCATCATGCCACGCCTCAGTGCCCTCGAGCTCGGGCCAGTCATCAGTTCGGTGAGCCTGAATGGCGCTGCAAGCATGTCGGATGGAGCCGAATCCGTTTCGGCTTGGGCAGCGTCTTTGGGACATCCTTCCAGACATTCCTAAGGACGACTTGGCGACTGCTCGAACACAGCTCCAGACAGCCCCAAGATGTGGCCGAAGATGGCCACGATGCCGACGGTGGCCGACCATCGCGAGGCCACAGCGAAATTTGGGATCAATATGCTCGACTCGGCTCTGATGGAGGCCTCTGGGGTACATCCTGGGGCCACCTTGCGCCGAAAAAGCAGCGAACGCACTTCAAAGCATTCAAGTTTTTGGCTCTAGGGTGTCCTCGGGGAGCCCTGTTTGAGCCATGTTGGCTTCCCCTGGGGCCATCGTGGGGCCAGCTTGGGGGGCCACCTGGGTGCCTGATGGCCACCCACGTTCGGCGCCTGGTTGCTCTGGAGGCCATGCTGTAGCAGTTTTGGTGGCGTTTGGAGACAACCGGGAGGGACGGGGCGCACCCCCTCTGGAGAGTGGTGGAGCCTTCTGCGCCGAGGTTCCTGCTGCAGGAGGTCTTGAGGTGAGCCGGACCTGCACGGGCCCGACTGGGAGGGGGGGGAACGGCTCAATGGCAGGCCCGTGCCCCCCCACGGGAGTCCCCCTTGGGAGGCCCCCGACCCTGCGTGCGGGTCGCATTCCAACCAGAGCGGCCACTTTGCAACCAGATAGGGGCACTTTACAACCAGAATGGGTTTCCCCACAAGGGCATTACCAGGAAGGCCACTTTACAACCAGGCAGGTAAACGCACATAGGCGACACATGTTCTACAATTTTCGAAGTATCAGTGGGTCCACGTAAGGGAGACAACTCGCTCTCTGAAGCGTGTTGGTCGTAAAGTGATTCGTCTGAAGCGAGAATATGTGAAGTGGCGGATTCTCAAATGGGATCCAAAAGGAATCCTATTGGAATCTAGTGGCACCCTTCCCACTTGGATCCTGTTGGCGCCTGATGAATACCATTGGTACCCAACAATGTTCCTCGCTATGGGGCCTACGGGTGTCATATTGGAATCCTATTGGGAGTCTTCCTATTGAAACCTTTTTGGGCCTTTCCTAATGGAAACCGATTGGGAACCCCATTGGATTGCAATCGAGGAACTTTCCTATTTGAAAGCGGCGGGAAACGCACTGTAATACTATATGGAAGCCCGGTGGGGATCTTTTTTTGGGTGCTCGTTCGAAAATAAAAACCGCTTCTTTTAGAATCCCATCGGAATAATATCGGCGAATACGAGCGATGTCGCACTGGAATCCAATCGAAGTTCTTCCAATTCGGTACATACGGGCATACTATGATCCCATCGCGGCCCAACTGTAACCCAACAAAAAACTGTCCTGTTTGAACCATACCCCGATTGGTATCCTATTGTTATCCTTGTGGTATCCAAACGGAGCTGTTTGAACCCAGTTGAGATCCAATCGGGATCCTCCCGCTACAGGCTGGTGACAGGCCTGGGCGGCTGACGCCTTCCTTTGACATCTGTGGCCTAAATCTACATCGTTTTGTTGGAACTTCAGACCTCTGTCTGAAAATTTTGCTTCTTTTGGCAATGGAGCATTCGCCGCAAAAGACGCAGAGGAACACGCGCGCCCCCAGAAGAGCGGAAATGCACCCACGAAATCGTTGGTCAAATTCCGGCCAATTCATGTGGATGTCATTTCATTGTCCGGTAAGGACACAGCCGTATGTTTACGCATGTGGGGAAGCTTGCGTACCCAGGAAAGCGGACATATGACTAAGGAATCACTGGTACATTTCTAGCCAAAACATTTAAGTTTCAAAGGTGGGCATTCGGGAAACATGCGTACCCAGTATGGCGGAAATATGGCAAGACATCGTCGATCAAATTCTAGCCTTTGCGTACGGATTTCAACATGTTTTGCTTGGCCTTGCAGATATGATTTGCCCTCGCGCCTCATCGGATGGCAATAGCAAGACCTGCTGTTTTCACCTTCGCGGAAGCATGCGTACCAAGGAGGGCGGAAATGCGGCCAAGAAGTCTTAGGCACAATTCCTCCAAGAGGCCCTCCAAATACCCAGGAGAGCAGCAGCGCGGAAGTAGCAGCCGCAAAACGACCCCCTTCCTCCGCCCCCTCTTCATCCTTATCCTCAGAGACCTTTGTAGATCACTCAAGCGCTTACGAGCCTTAGAAGCATCAGCTGGGCGCTCAGGTGCTCAGAACCTCAGAAGCCTCCGCGTAGCGTTCAGGCGCTCAGGGGCCTGTGCAGAGGCCTCAGGCGCTAGGAAGCCACAGAAGCGTCTGCAAGGCGCTCAAGCGCTCAGAAGCCTCTGCAAAGCGCCCAGGCGCTCAGAAGCCTCTGCAGAACGCTCAGGCGTTCAGAAGCCTCTGCACAGCGCTCAGGCAGGCGCTCAGAAGCTTCAAAAGCTTCTGCAGAGCGCTCACGCGCTTCTGAAGGCTGGTGGTAAAGTGGCAGTTCTGATTGCACAGAGCCCCCGTCTGGGTTGTAAAGTGGTCGTTCTGGTTCTGGTTGTAGAGTTGTCGTTCTCAAAGGAACCATGGAGTTCGATCCTTTGCTGGTTGTAAAGTGACCGATCTCGGTTGTAAAGTGACGTTCGGGTTGTAAAGAGACCGAATTTTGCCCGACCCTCCCCGGAGCTTCAAGAATCCTCCGACCCCCTTGGCGCTCCAAGGGCTCACGCGTCCGATCGGTGCACAGACTCTCCGATTTCCGTGTGCCCCTCAGGGGTCCCGGGACCCGGGGGAGGGCCCTGGGACCCGGGGGGTCCTGCCACCAGGGGGGTCCCGGGGAAGCGGCCTTGAGAGGGTCCTGGGTCCTGGGACCAGCGGGGTTCCGAAGGGCCGGGGGGCGGTCCCGTGGGCTGGGGGGGGGTGCTGAAAGACGGGGGGTTTCAGCGCCAGCAGCGCAGGAGCAGCCCCATATCTCTTCGGGCAATGAAAAATCATGATGGGAGGTTCTTCTGGATTTTCGGCCTCTGGAGGCCCTGACTGGCCCTCGGGACCGTCAACAAAACGACTCAGGATGAGAAACCAGTCCTGGGAAAATGGGTCGAGAACTCGGGGGGTCGGAAATTAGCTTGGCGAAGGACCCAATCATGCGCAGTTGTGAATACCGTCGTTGTTAGTATCGCGTTCGGTGGATCTCCTTATGGGGCCGCGAAGCGCGTGAAGAGTGTGCCGAACTGGGGCGCGGTGGAGCTCCTTATGGGGCCACGGTTCGTGTGAGGGGTGTGTCGCAATAGGGCGGTGCCGCCATGCGGACTGCGCCAGTGGGACGTTGATTGGAGTTCTTTATGGGGCCACGGAACATGTGAGCGGTGTGCCAACATGGGGCGGCGCCGCCGTGCGGACTGCGCCAGTGGGCCCTTCGGTGGAGTTCCCCACGGGGCCACGAAACGTGTGAGGGGTGTGCCACAATGGGGCGGCGCCGCCATGCGGACTGCGCCACTGGGACGTTAGGTGGAGCTCCCTATGGTGCCACGAAACGTGTGAGGTGTGTGCCAGAATGGGGCGGCGCCGCCATGCGGACTGCGCCACTGGGACGCTAGGTGGAGCTCCCTATGGTGCCGCGAAACGTGTGAGGGGTGTACCAAAATGGGGCGGCGCCGCCATGCGGACTGCGCCACTGGGACGTTAGGTGGAGCTCCCTATGGTGCCACGAAACGTGTGAGGGGTGTGCCCAAATGGGGCGGCGCCGCCATGCGGACAGCGCCATTGGGACGTTAGGGTGAGATCCCATGTGGGGCCCCGAAGTGTGTGAATGGTGTGCTAAAATGGGGCGGCGCCGTCATGTGGACTGCGCCACTGGGACGTTAGGTGGAGCTCCCTATGGTGCCACGAAACGTGTGAGGGGTGTGCCCAAATGGGGCGGCGCCGCCCTGCGGACTGCGCCGCTGGGGCGTTGGGTGGAGCTCCCTGTGGCGCAAAGAATCGTGAGGGGTGTGCCAAAATGAGGGGGTGACGAGAGGGGGAATGAGAGGGGGGAACAGGAGGGGAGGAACGAGAGACGCGGGGGCGGTCTTTGTAAAACGAGGAGTCAACACCACAGGATGGTTGGGACAAATCATGACGTCGGGGGTCTGGAGCGGCAGGAATGGCAGCTACGCAAGGGCCCGAACGCACATCATATCGGTATTCCGATTCGATTGGCTCTCAAGGCCAAGCTGGGCGCGGATCAGGAGAGACGGCCTCGGCTGCATTAGCCCTGCTGCAGCTGCAGCAGCTGGTGCCGTGACCATTGCGCCGTCCAGCATCGTTGATGCCAGTTCCAGCTAAAGCACGTTTGAGACTATTTGCAACGACGCTTCCAGGACAGCGTGTCCGTCAGGGACGCCCGCCACCGTGAAACCCTCGGCAAACCCCCAAAGGAGGAATTGCTGCCGATCCAGGTGGACACCGAGGCTAGCAAGGCAGAAGGAGTCTCCCCCAAACGGACATTCAGAACGCCTTGCGCCCGGTAAGGTCGCCGTGGGCGTGGTCGCGAAGAGGGTCGGGTCGACGAATTGGAAACAGAACCGCCCAGGCCAGCCTCGGCGAGAAGTGCGTCGGACATGTTTGAGCGATCGGGGGGATCTGAGTTTAGGCTGGATCCCGTAATCAGGAACGCCAAGGCGCTGAATTCAGGAACAAGAGGGATCAAGTGTCATATGGGTCGTTTACGACACGAAGGATGACGAGTTCTATGCGATCCCAAGATCATCGAGTGTAGGAATTCGAAGCAATCCGTAGAGATCGGCAGGGGTGCATGCGTCATCAACGTCGAGGGGAAGGGCGTAACTCTGGCGAGCGTTGTAGATGATAACTTCGGTATCTCATGGGTTGGCAAAGGGTATGCTGAATGGGAGGAGCTCCGTCGGTCTCCAGAGGTGGGGGGCGTTTTGACGGCCTCCGGTCAAAGGCTCGCAAGAAGCTGGCGTCAATCGTTAAACGGGGACGGCAAGGACCACAACTTTTGATAAGGCCACGGAGCTTGAACACAGTTGCCTTGGCGTAAGTGTTGGAGTGGGAGTTCGGGTGGCAGATTTACGATTTTGTGTTGGGGGCTGGTTTAGAAATATGCACTTTTAAGCCATTCTTCGAACGAGAAGTGGTTCTGTGACTTCAGTATTTCCGAACCAGCTCAACATATTCGGCACAACGACTTGAAAATTTCATGTCTTCGGGGAGCGTGGATCAGAAAAATCACCGCCGAGGCAGCTGGAGCGCATGCGTGAGAGGCGCTGGCACAAACATTTGGTCATCGGCATGAGTTGGCCTCGTGATTTTGCCGAGGCGCAAGAAGGCAGTGCCATCCCGTGAACATGTTTCCGACAGAGTGTGGTCTTACGGTGCGAGTTGTCACGGGTGAATTTGGCGTGCTCGCGGCTCGTGTGCTTGCTTCGTGGCGCTAAACCATTGGATGAACCGTGTCGCTTCTATCCACAGCCAGACGGCGAATGCCTGAATCCGTTGGCTCGCGTGGGAAGGCGCGTCATTGCGGATAGCAGTCGCATGTGTTTTTTTTGAGGCTTTGTCAGCGGCCAGAAGAGATCTGGTCGCGGACGTCTGCCGGTTTGGAGTCAAATTCCGCGCGTGGGGCCAGGGCATTTGAGGGCGGATGCAATCGCCGAAACGGGCTTCGATGTGCTGACAATCGTGCTTCGCCACAGTGGTGCTTTCGCGCGCGTTTTTTCTAGCTGGAGAAACGTGGAGACGCAGTGCTCGCGTCGGGTCACTTCCTTTTCTGCCGCGCGAAGCCGTTCTGTTCCCAGGGGGGCATGGGGGGCAGCGCTCAGGCCGTGCTCGGAGCGAGACGGCGGGCGCGCCGTGGTTGAAATTCAGTGGCGGGCGTAGAGGCAGGCCAAGATCGAAATTAGTGCGTGGGCAGGGATATCGTTGCGCATCTGAGCGTCGCGCCAGCGCTCGAGCGGAAATCTTGGGGGCAGAGATCGGCGTCGACAGCGGGCGCTTGGCGGGCGTGACGACTGACCGCCTGGGGCGCGTGCAATGGCGCGAATTGGCCAGCCTGGGAAGTCGGCTGCTTGGCGTTTGGTCGCGGGCTCTCCGTCCTCTCCGGGCGCTGTCGCCAGGGCAGAAGCCGACGTTGCGTTCGAGGTCCCCAGGGCGCGCAAGGCGAACCGGTCTGGCGCGATCCCGGCTTCGTTCTGGCAGGCGGAGGGCGGCGTGGCAGGGGGGTGGCGTGGCTGGCGAGCTTCCCGCGGGGTCTCAGGCAGGGCGGCCGATGTCGCGTCGCTTTGCAAGTCAGGGAATATGGAGGACTACTACAGTTATCTCCCAACCAATCTTCTGTGAGTCGCGTAGGAGTGGCAGGCGCGCCCCTTCCCGCATCGGAGGGCTGCGCCTGGCCGGGGCGGAGCGCCGCGCACCGCCTGGCAGTCGTGCAGCTCGGTCTCCGCGCGGGCAGTGGCGCGCAGGGCGCGGTCGCAGACGTCGGGCGGCGGATTGACCGACGCTGAGCGCGCAGGCGACTGACGGGGAATTGCGGCGGTCGATTGAAGAAACGCGTTTAGCTCAGTTAAGTTCGGCGCCGTGGGTGCGGCATTCAGACGCCTTGGCATATCCCAAAAAATGCAGCGCGTTATCCGACGCATTTACACGGGCAGATGGACTACCGTGCGTGGTTTTAAAGTTCTATTTCCAGAGCGCGTTCTGAACAATGGTATCTCGCGCGGGTGCCCACTTGCCCCATTGATCTCAGCGGTGATAGCGACTGCCGTGTTGCGCGCCGCGCCCGCGAGGATTTTGGTCGCCGCGCAGCAGCGGCTCTGCGAGGTCTCGCTGGGCTTCCCCCGCGCGCAGATGACGGCGTACTTCAGGGACGGGTGGGGATCATTTATCGTAACTCGTGGACAGCGTTGCATATTTGGGCAGGGAGTGTGGCCTTGAAGTCTGGTTGCCCAGGTTCCAGCGTGTGTCCGTCGGACAGCTGTGCTGCCCTCGCGCGCCCGGCGGAAACGTTATCTCCCCCAGGTGGTGAATTACCTCGCGGTGAACTTGTGCGCGGACGGATGCGTCAGGGTCGAGAAGGTACGGGGCAACATTCGCGTCGTGGTCTGTTTCTGGAAGCGCTGCGCGAAGTGCAGAAAGCAAATATGGAACATGTTTTCGAAGCAATTGTTGCCAGCCGCTTGCTTCGCAACCTTATTTCCGCGAGGCTGAGTGCCGCGGACATCCGGCGATTCAATGGGCCCAACTCCAGTTGTTCATGTGTTTTTGTTGGATTGCAGCCGCTGTTCGCCTTCCGCATCTCGAACCAGGACGGTGAGGGGGGGGAAGCCGCCGCTGGCCCACGTGGTAATGGCTGCGTTGCGAGGTGCTTCGGCGGCGACGCGCTGAGACGGCGCGCGTTCTGCCCGGGGACGCTGAGGCTGCGGCTGAACTGTGCGCGCGCCGATTGCACAGGTCAACTGCGCATGCTTCTCGGTGTTTTACGAGCTGGTCTGAGGGGCTGGGTGGCTCGGCCATCCGCTGCCCGCCGCCAGTGCGCGCAGTGCCCGCGGGCCCCGGCGTTTGAGTTTTCGTTCGGTCACCCGACTTCCCCTCCAGCAGCGACTTGATGCCCCCAGTGATGTCAGGTGGTCTCTGACGCCAGGTGGGGGCCATCAGAAGTCACCAACATGAGCCAGGAGGTTTCGAAAGGCCCAGAAGGAATTGCAACCGTCGGCAGCACCGTTCGTCGATGCCCCCCTCCCGCAGCGGAACCCCGACATCCGGTGTTTATTCCCAATCATCCTTCGGTGTTGGGTCCTCGTTTTGAAGAGAGAGCGCCCCGCGTCCCTTCTCTCCTCCTCCTCCCCCTCCTCCTCTCCCTCCTTCCTCCTCCCATCCGT
>CAUYUJ010018272.1:124622-149622 GCA_963575745.1 Prorocentrum cordatum | reverse complement strand
GTACCGTGAGGCACGCTCGCAGACGATTGTATTGGACAGAGTGCTCAAGTGTTGACGCTTCGCGTATCCCTACCAGTCTTTCGGACGCTGCTGCCTGCCGCCTGACCGCGGCCCCGCGCGCGCCCGCCGCTAGTCGCGGCCGCAGCCCGCCCGCGACTGCCCGCCGCTGGCGCTTCCGCCTGCGGCTGTAAAACAAAAAGTATCCCCAGCAGCCCATTCAGAAACTATGCCCAGGGGGTTTGAGCCGATCAGGGAAGCGGGGGGGGGGGGGCGAGGAGGAGGGGGAGGAGGAGGAGGAGGGGGAGAAGGAGGAGGAGGAGGAGGACGAGGATGAGGAGGAGGAGGAGGAGAATGTGGATGATCAGATGGAGAAGGGCGAGGACGAGGACGACGAGACGGAGGAGAAGGAGGATATGGATATGTATTATGAGGAGGAGGAGGAGGAGGCGGATGGGGAGGAGGGAGGAGAGAGGAGGAGGAATATGTGGATGAGGAAGAGGAAGAGGACGGCGAACAGAAGAGCCAGAAGCTTTTCAAACGCCTGTCGGAGTCTCCTCGGATGTGTCTTGGAAGCTTCTTGGAGGCCTCTTGGAGCGTCCTGGGGGCATCTTGGCGGGCCCAGGGCCGTGTTTGAGCGTGTTGGGTACCTCGGGGATCCTCGTGAGGGCTCTCTTGGGGCTCTTGGGAACTCTTGGAGGCTTATCTGGGCCGCCTGGGCGCCTCTTGGGGCCCTCTTTGGGCGCTCTTGGGAGCTCTAGGGGCGCTCTTGGGTCTCGGAGGACATTGATCAACAAACAGAGGGGAGCTCCAGTTAGCGTTGTCCCCCAGAAGCCCCAACCGTCGTCTCCTAGGCCGCACTTGAGGCGCTCTTGGAGCGCTCTTGGGCCTCTCTTGGGGCCCTCTTGGGCTATCTTGGAGCAATCTTGAGGCCTCGGACGGCTATCGAAAGGGACCTGGCGACGACGCAAGCATCATTGATTGTCCCTTGGTATTTGAAGGATTTTGGCTTCTTCGGGGCCTCCTTTGGAAGCTCTTTGGCCACTTGGAGCAGCCTAGGAGAGTTCTTGAAGCCTCTTGGAGCATCTTGGGAGCCATCTTGAGGTTTCTTGCGCTATCTTGCGCCATCTTCGAGATCGTCTTGGGCTCTCCGAAGCCCCCTTGGAGCCGTCTTGGGCCACCTTGACCGCTCCAACTACCCGCGACCCCCCCCGTCCAGGTCCAGGGGAGGGGGTAGAGGGAGGTGTCAAGACACCCCTTGGATAGCAAGCAGTCTTTCTGACTCCCACCCGCCCTCCCAGCACATAAGTAACACCCGAGCCTGAGCATGTTGAGCGGTCGTCTTTGGATGGGCAGCTACTGGGAACCACAACCGACCCTATGTGCGCGACGCTGGGGCGAGGTGCGCCACGCGTGCCAGGGGCGCCACGCGCGCCAGGTACCCCTGGGGCCCGAGCGTGCCAGGCACGCCTGGTGCGCTGGATGCGCCACGTGCTCCGCGTGCGCCAGGTGTGCCACATGCTCCAGCCGCGCCTGGTGCGCCACGTTCGGGGCACGTGCAGAGTGTGTCAGGTGCGCCTGCGCACGTGACAGCACACATCGGAAAACACGTCGGCCCCCACCATCTCTGTCGAGCACCAATACCCATTATTGTGTCTGGTGGGCCTGCGCATAGCAGGCCAGACGCCACTACTCCCGCCGTCCCTGTCAAAAACCACTTGAAAGTAATCGCGGGGTGGCCGTGCATGATCCAGATTTTGCCGCCAGGTGCATTTTGTATTGTTCCCAAACATCATGTGGTATTAGGTCATCGTTTTGAAGAGACAGCGCCCCGCGTTTCTCACCTCCCGCGCTCTTCCCCCTCCTCCCTCCTCCCCTCCTTGCCTCTGCCCTCCACATGTCTCTTTTTCGGTACACCCAGTGCAGCGTTTCGTGGTCCCATGGGTAGGAGGCCCCAGTGGCAGGGTCCGGGTGGCGCCACCACACCCATGTCGGCACCCCCTCACACGTTTCATGGTCCCATAGGGAGTTCTGCCGAAGGCCCCCGCAGCAGGGTTCGCATGGCGCCACCGCACCCATTTCGGCACACCCCTCCCACGTCTCGTGGCCCCATAGGGAACTCCACCAAAGGCCCCAGTGGCAGGGTTCGCATGGCGCCACCCTGCCCATTTCGGCACACCCCTCACACGCTTCGTGGCCCCATCGGGAGCTCCACCGAAGGCCCCGTGACAGGGTTCGCATGGCGCCACCGCGCCCATTTCGGCACACCCGTCGCACGCTTCGATGCCCCATACGGGGGCTCCACCGAATGTCACAATGGCAAGGTTCGCATGGCGCCACCGTGCCGTTTCGTGGCCCCATCGGGAACTCCACCTATGGCCCCAACGGCGGGGTTCGCATGGCGCCACTGCACCCATTTCGGCACACCCCGCACATGTTTCGTGGCCCCACAGGGAGCTCCACCGAAAGCCTCAGTGGCAGGGTTCGCATGGCGCCACCGCGCCCATTTCGGCACACCCCTCCCACGTTTCGTGGCCCCGCAGGGAGCTCCACCGAAGGCCCCAGTGGCAGGGTTCGCATGGCGCCACCGCACGCATTTTGGCACACCCCTTACACGTTTCGCGGCCCCGCATGGAGCTTCACCGAAGGTGGGACTCACAACTGCGGTACTCACAATTGCATATGGTTGGGCTCTTCGCCAGGGCATTTTTCCCAACCATCCCGTGGTGTTGGGTCCTCGTTTTGAAGAGACAGCGCCCCGCGTCACCTCACCTCCCGCTGCCGCCTCCTTCATCCCATCTCTTGCCTCTGCTCTCCGCGTGCCAACCGTATCGACACGCCCCTCAAGGATCGTGGCCCCATCGGGAGTTTCACCGAAGGCCCCAGTGGCACAGGCCGCATGCGCCCGACGCCCATCTCGGCACACCCCTCACACGGTTCGTGGCCTCGTGGCCCCATGGGAGCTCCCCGAAGGCCCGTGGCACATCTCTCACACCGTCCGTGGCCCCATGGGAGCTCCACCGAAGGCCCCAGTGGCACAGGCCGCATGCGCCCGGCGCCCATTTTGGCACCCCCCTCACGGTTCGTGGTCCCATACGGAGTTCCATCGAAGGCCCCAGTGGCACAGGTCGCATGCGCCCGACGCCCATTTCGGCACACCCCTCACACGGTTCGTGGCCTCATAGGGAGCTCCACCGAATGCCCCAGTGGCGCAGGCCGCATGCGCCCGACGCCCATTTTGGCGCACCCCTCGTACGCTTCGTGGTTCCATAGGGAGTTCCACCGAAGGCCCCAGTGGCACAGGCCGCATGCGCCCAACGCCCATTTCGGCACACCCCTCTCACGGTTCGTGGCTCTATAAGGGGGCTCCACCGAGGGCCCCAGTGGCGCAGGCCGCATGCGCCCGACGCCCATTTTGGCACACCCTTCACACGGTTCGTGGCCCCACAGGGAGTTCACGGTTCGTGGCCCCACAGGGAGCTCCACCGAACGGGCTACACACAACGCGGTTTTCACAGCTGCGTATGGTTGGGTCTTTCGCCAGGATATTTTTTTTGCGAGGGGTGGCAGCAGGCAGTATGCTGACACCCCCGCCGATTCTGTCAAAAACAATTCAAAATGTTCGCGGGCCTCACGAACATGACTCAAGACTTTGCCACAAAGTGTGCTTTGTACTGTTGTTTGACAGGGATGGTGGTGGTGGTGGTGGTGGTGGTGGTGTGAGGGAGGGGTCGCTTGGGGTTGGCCGCACATGCTCCAAATGCGGAGACACAATGCGTTTCGTATTGTTTTGTGGTAGGGATGGTGGGGGGTGGGGTGGGGTGAACATGGGGACCTCACGGTTCCTGGTTGGCTGCCGAGAAAAGGACGACGAGGAAGACGTGGAAGAAGATAAACACAATAAACGGGAACAACATGATTCTATTTTTTTCATTCTTCTTCGTATCATCATCATCTTTGTTGTACCATTTACTGGTAATACTAATACGGATGCGACTGATAATGCTAACGCTATTCGTATTAACATGAGTAATATTATTCAGACGAAATTGCAAGCAATGCGAATCTTAGTGGTTTGCATGACTCATAAGACGATTACGGAGACTATTAATAAGACGATTCAGACAAATCAAAGAGCACGAGTAGACAACTGCTACAACACATACACACAGTACGACTGATAATACCACTAATCATCATAATACAGACAATCATATCAAGACTAACGCTAAGACTAATACTAATTATCTTGGCGAAGGACCGAATAATACGCAGCTATCAAAACCTCGTTGTGAGTAGCCTTTTCGGTGGAGCTCCCTGTGAGGCCGCGAACTGTGTGAGGCGCGTGCCGAAATGAGCGTCTGGCGCATGCGGCCTGTGCCTCTGAGGCTTTCGGTGGAACTCCGTATGGGGCCACGAGCCGTGTGAGGGGTGTGCCAAAATGGGCGTCGGGCGCATGCGGCCTGTGCCACAAGTGCCCGGTGGAGCTCCCTATAAGACCACGATCTGTGTGAGGGGTCAAACTGGGCGCCGGGCGCGTGCGGCCTGTGCCGCTAGGGCCTTCGGTGGAACTCCCTATGAGGCCACGAACCGTGTGAGGGGTGTGCCGAAATGGGCGTCGGGCGCATGCGGCCTGTGCCACTGGGGCCTTCGGAAGAGCTCCCGATAGGGGCCACGAAGCGTGTGAGGGGTGTGCCGAAGAGGGCGTCGGGCGCCTGTGCCATTAGGGCCTTCGGTGGGGCTCCTTATGGGGCCGCGGACCGTGTGACGGGTGTGCCAGAATGGGCGTCGGGCGCATGCGGCCCGTGCCACTGGTCCTTCAGTGGAGCTTCCGATTGGGCCACGAACCGTGTGAGGGGTGTGCCAGAATGGGCGTCGGGCGCATGCGGCCTGTGCCATTGGGGTCTTCGGTGGAGCTCCCGATGGGGCCACGAGCCGTGGGAGGGGTGTGCCAAAGTGGTCGTCGGCCGCATGCTGCCTGTGCCATTGGGGCCTTCGGTGGAGCTCCCGATGGGGCCACGATCCTTGCGAGGGGTGTGCTGAAATTGTTGACATGCGCAGAGCAGAGGCAAGGGATGGGAGAAGGGAGGGGGCAGCGGGAGGTGAGGTGACGCGGGACGCTGTCTCTTCAAAACGATGGCCCCACACAACAGGATGGTCGGGAATCAGAGTAATAATTCGAATGCTGATACAACTAATATTAATAATGAAGAATACAATGCATAACAATCCGAGTAAGACACACTTATTGTTATTCATTCTAAGAATGTGAACGCCAATAATTAGTACAATACAACTAAGGAGGCTTGTACGAATGATCAGACGAACTGATAGGACTATGACTATTACTAATAATATTACTAGGCGCAGTGATAACATGACTAGTACGAATACGCGTAATCATACTAATACACATACTGATATTAATACTACATTTATGAAGCATAGCAGTAAGGACAATAAAACGAATACTAAGACTACTACTCATAACAATGCTAACAAGTGCAGCCATATTCATACTACTAACAGGAGTATACTATACGAATAGGAGTAATACTAACACTGGTAGCACGAATACTGAGACACATACTAGTAATACGAATGACGCTGATAAAGCTAATCGTACTACTAATGCTAACAATACTCATACAACTAATCACAATAGTAGAATACCAATAAGCATACTCGAGCAATACTAGTAAGCATAATACGCGTACTAATATTCCTACCCTGAATATGACTAGTATAACTAATAGTACTATTCAAACATAGTAAGGAGAGTCATACTCATAAGGCTACTAATAGTACTAAGAAGACGAATACTAGTCGTAATACTTGTAATCATACAAGGATAAGGAAGGGGACGAGGAGGAGAAGGAAGAGGATGAAGAGAGGGAAGATCATTGCCCTCCCCAATCGGCGAGGACGGTTTCCGTGGAGCCGCAGCGGAGGGGCGCGGCGAGACCCCCAGAGGGCGCCTGCAGCCGGAGCCCGCGGCAGGCCTGGGGGTCGTCGGCGGCTGCGTCATGCTCGGGGCAGCCCAGCTTTCACGGCGCCAACATGGCCAGGAAGGAAGACTGAACAGGAATCCACGCGAAATTCACTTCGTTTGTCGCTCGCCGTTTCGGGGTTATGCATTGACAGAACTCCACGCAAAAATCCGCTGGAGCACGTCCCATCCGCGCTGGCGGCCTGCGCACGCCACCGCGCGCAAGGTCGCCTATGTCATGTCGCGTAGGCCCCTCTCCTCTATTTCGTCCACTGGGCGTGCCTCCTTCGCCCAGCCCCACCGACAGTACGAAATCTGTGCCAGCCCTCGTTGCACCGCCTACCCCAGACACCCGGCGTCTCGATTGGACCCCCGACCTGTCGACCGCTTCCCTGGGATTCAGTCGGGCCTGTCCCTCTACAAGAGGAGTATTTGAAAATAGAAGGGACGTCGTATGAAAGAGCTTCGGTGGACAAGCACACGTTGGCGCTAGCACACGTTCTGAGGATCGTCGACCAGCGGGGGTGGGCACTGCGCATGTCCATGGAGCTCCGGCTGCCCGCGTCTTGGACGAGGCTCTCCAGCGAGTGCGTGCAGTGCTTGTTTTCTGGTTGTTTTAAGTGGGCGTTTTTTGGCCATCCGACGCGCCGAAAAAGGTGGGGCGGGGGATTGTGGGCCGTTTTCGGCCTCTGGGAGTCCTCGCCGGGCCTCTGGATCATCAAAAAACGGTCCAGGACGAAAACCGGCCTTACGGAAGCGGTCCGGACCTGCTGGGCCCGCGCATCGGAAGAATCGGAGCGGCCGGATGTTGGGAATATGCGTGTGCTAGCTGTTCGGTTCGGATGTGCTCCTCCAAGGAAGGTGAATAGTACTATTCGCTTGGGGGTCGGCTCGGGGACCGCCGCCGTCGTCGAGTCTCCAGGATCGGGGCTCCAGGATAGAGGGTCCAGGATCGAGCTTCAGGATCGAGGGTAGCAACTTCTTGGTCCTTTTTTTCCCAACCAACCTGTGTTGTTGGGTCCTCGTTTTGAAGAGACGATGGCCCGCGTCTCCTCTCTTTTTCTCCTCCTCCTCCTCTCCTCTCCTCCTCCTCCTCCTCCTCCTCCTCCTCCTCCTCCTCCTCCTCCTCCTCCTCCTCCTCCCACCATCATCATCGTCATCACCCATTTCGGCACACCCCTCACACGTTTCGTGGCCCCATGGGGAGCTCCGCCGAAGGTCCCAGTGGGTGTGCCCGCATGCGTCCCGCACACCGATTTCGGCACACCCCTCACACGTTTCGTGGCCCCATAGGGGGCTCCACCGAAGGTCCCAGTGGGTGTGCCCGCATGCGTCCCGCACACTCATTTCGGCACACCCCTCACACGTTTCGTGGCCCCATAGGGAGCTCCACCGAAGGTCCCAGTGGGTGTGCCCGCATGCGTCCCGCACACCGCATTTCGGCACACCCCTCACACGTTTCGTGGCCCCATAGGGAGCTCCACCGAAGGTCCCAGTGGGTGTGCCCGCATGCGTCCCGCACACCCATTTCGGCACACCCCTCACACGTTTCGTGGCCCCATAGGGAGCTCCACCGAAGGTCTCAGTGGGTGTGCCCGCATGCGTCCCGCACACCCATTTCGGCCCACCCCTCACACGTTTCGTGGCCCCATAGGGAGCTCCACCGAAGGTCCCAGTGGGTGTGCCCGCATGCGTCCCGCACACCCATTTCGGTACACCCTTCACACGTTTCGTGGCCCCATAGGGAGCTCCACAGAAGGTCCCAGTGGGTGTGCCCGCATGCGTCCCGCACACCCATTTTGGCACACCCTTCACACGTTTCGTGGCCCCATAGGAGGCTCCACCGAAGGTCCCAGTGGGTGTGCCCGCATGCGTCCCGCACACCCATTTCGGCACACCCCTCATACGTTTCGTGGCCCCATAGGGAGCTCCACCGAAGGTCCCAGTGGGTGTGCCCGCATGCGTCCCGCACACCCATTTCGGCACAACCCTCACACGTTTCGTGGCCCCATAGGGAGCTCCACCGAAGGTCCCAGTGGGTGTGCCCGCATGCGTCCCGCACACCCATTTCGGCACACCCCTCACACGTTTCGTGGCCCCATAGGCAGCTCCACCGAAGGTCCCAGTGGGTGTGCCCGCATGCGTCCCGCACATCCATTTCGGCACACCCCTCACAAGTTTCGTGGCCCCATAGGGAGCTCCACCGAAGGCCCCAGTGGGTGTGCCCGCATGCGTCCCGCACACCCATTTCGGCACACCCCTCACACGTTTCGTGGCCCCATAGGGAGCTCCACCGAAGGTCCCCGTGGCACAGTCCGCACGCGTCTCCACCACCCAGTACACCTCCGTCGGAGGCCGTCGGGGTTCCGCGCCTCCCGCGCCCTCCCCAGCGGCAAGAGCCTTGCCCGCTATCAGCCAGCCAGCTAGCTCTCTTTGCTGCGCGCAGCGGACGACCCGCGCGCGTCGCTGGGACCCCTCGGGGCGACCTGCGCGCGTCGCTGGGACTCCGCGCTGCGCTGCACCCGCAGCTTTGGACTTTTGAGTGCGCGGGCAAAGAGGGAGTAAAAGAAGGGGAGGAAGCGGGCGCGATCATCGCGGTGGCGTCGCGGCGCGCGGGCGATGCCGTCGGGGAGTCCCGGGGAAGCTCCTTGCGGCGGCCACGCCCAGCGTCACGAGTACTCAGAGGCAGTCATTCACAAACTATTAGCATTCATATACAAATTGCACCATGCATTGGCATACTCGCATTCATGCACGTAGACTCGCTCGCACGCAGATTCATTCACAGTCAGACGCACTCGCGCTCAGATCCACCCGCGCTCAGTCTCCCTACGTACTCAGATCAATCGTTTTCGTTCGCGTTGCGTACCACGCCATTCATTTCGGCTCACCACTAGCACGGTTCGTTGCCCCGTAGGGATCACCACCGAAGAAGGGAATCACAATTGCGGTACTCACACCTGCATATGGTTGGGTCCTTCGTCTGGCCAATTCCCTTCCTAGATATCCTCCTCCTCCTCATCCTCGTCCTCCCTCTCCTCCTTCGTCTCCTCTTCCTCCTCCTGAGCCAGTTCAGCTACCCCTCCAGACGGCTGGCACGGGGGCCACGGGCAACCCCAGCTCTGCAGGAGCACCCCCGTGCTCTTCGTGCCTCGGCCCTCCGCCTCGGAGTTCTCCTTCGGGGGCTGTCTCCACGGGGCCTTGGGCGTTCGGCGAGGGGATCCGTGTGCGTGTCTCCCTGGGAGGGCGCCGCGAGTGGCGGGCCAGCAGCCGCTGCTGCTGTCGCTTCACATTATACATCGATGCACGGTCAGGAACTTTGGCTTAACGTGTCGCGCCGCCGGTTCTGGCCACGCTTCAGCAAACCGCCTGCTGGACCTGGCCACCCGCCTGTTAGGGTCTGCCCGCCCGATCTGCCCGTCAGGTTCTGCCACTTGGTTTCTGCTCCTCGCCCCCCTCCTGCTACTCTCCTCTCTCGTGCCCCATCCTCCTTTCCCCTTGTCCCTTCCTTCCATCCGTCCTCTCTTCTCCTGCCTCAGGGGCTCCGCGAAATACACGTTGCAGGTTAGAAAGATCAACCCCAAGGGGGTACGATCGAAGATGAAGAGGGCGGGTATCAAGGGCTTGGGATAGACGTGTTGAATGGCACACGAGCGGTTAAGAGCGAACAGTCTTAACATGGTTGTTGTTGGTGGTGTCGTTGTTGAACTCTCACTATTACAACATAAGTATGGTTGATCCCCCTCCAGTAACCAATGTGTTTTTCAATTGAAGTGCTTCCCTTGGGGCTCGCACCTTTTTTAATCAGGGAGTCACTCGGCTCAAGCTGCGTTGTTGCCCCCGGATTACAACAACAACAAAAATCATTCTAAGACTGTTCGCTCTTACTTGCCCGCGTGTCATTCAAAACGAGTTCCCCACACCCTCGATACCCGCCCTTTGCGTCTTCGATCACACCCCCTTTGGGCGAATTCTTGCTCTTTGCGGGAGGCGGCGGGTTTAGACAGGCGGGCAAACCTGAACGAGCAGAGAGGCATAAGGATGAGGGAAGAGAGGAAGGAGAAACAAGGGAGGAGAGGAGGAAGGAGGGAGGAGGGATACAGAGGAAGAGCAGGAAGGTAAGAACGTGAACGTTCGAGGAAGTGCTAGGCGAAACCGCCGTTCCTGAAGTAAGTCTTGGGCGGGGGCCCACGACGGGCGGGCGATCCCCTGACGGGCGGGTCGGGCGGGTGGGACATTCAAACAGGATACCTGAGTATGGCGAGAGCGCGATTACTAAGTAAATTGTAGCGGCGTCCTTGGCGCAGCGTGTTCCCTGAGCGTCGAAAGCTCGATTTCTGAATCAGTTGTATGGAAATCATAGGTGAGAGCGCAATTCCAGAATAAAGTGTGAAGGGGTCTTTGGCGGGAGCGGCGGTCTTGATTAAATTGCTAGGAAGTCTTGACTACATTGCGAGGAAGTCTCAAGCGGGAGCGCCGTTCTTGAGTAAATTGTGAGACGGTCTCAGATGGGAGCGGGGGTCCTGACTAAATTGCGCGGAAGTCACAGGCGGGAACACCGATCCTGAGTAAATTGTGAGGAAGTCTTAGGGGCGGGGTCCTGAGTAAATTTGGAGGAAGTCTCAGGCGGGAGCCCTTGTTGTTGTTATCCGGGGGGTCAGGGGCCCAGTTTGAACACCAAAACGTTCCCTGTCAAAAAACGGGGTGCGAGCGTCGATGGGGCACATTTCGATTGAGAAAAAGCGGCGTGCACCGGTGAGGGGGGATCAGCAACAATTGTTTTCAGACATGAGAGTTCACCAACGGTTCCCGGCTGAGACTTCTTCATTTAACCAGGATTCCCGCTCCCGCGTGAGATTTCCTCGCATTTTACTCTGGAATCGCGCTCTCGCTCGGGACTTCCTAACCTTTATGCAGGAATCGCTTTCTCGGCGCTCTGGAGTCGCGCTCTCGCTGGGGACTTGCTTGCAATTTACTCAAGAATCGCGCTCTTGCGCTGGAATTCCCCGCAGTGTACTTCAGCACCGCGCTCCCGACACTCAGGCACCCAGGAGTCGCGCTCACGCTTACGACGCCGTCACACGTTACGTAGGAATCGGGCTCTCGCTGCCCTTCGTGGCCCAGTTGCAGCCCTTCGCGGCCCTCCCGTTGCCCTTCGTGGCCCCGTTGCAGCCCTGCGTGGCCCCTCGCTGCCCTTCGTGGCCCCGTTGCAGCCTTCGTGGCCTCCGCGCAGCCCTTCGGGGACCCGTTGCAGCCCTTCGTGGCCCCGTGGCTGCTCTTCGTGGCCCCCTCGCAGCTCTTCGTGGCCCCCTCGCTGGCCTTCGTGGCCCCGTTGCAGCCCTTCGTGGCCCCCTCGCTGCCCTTTGTGGACCCGTTGCAGCCCCTCGTGGCCCCCTCACTGCTTTTGTTGGCCCCGTTGCAGCCCTTCGTGGCCCCCTCGCTGTCCTTCGTGGCCCCGTTGCAGCCCTTCGTGACCCCCTCGCTGCCCTTCGTGGCCCCGTTGCAGCTTTTCGTGGCCCCATCGCTGTCCTACGTCGCCGCGTCGCTGCCCTTTGTGGCCCCCGCTCGTTCGCGCCCGTCATGCCAAGTATGCATGCGTTTCGTGGCCCCGCTGTCGCCCTTCGTTGCCCTCTCGCTGGCCTCCGTGACCCCGTTGCTGCCCTCAGTGGCTCCGCCCTTGCCTTCTGCGGCCGAATATACGTATGCCCTTCGTGGCCCCCGCTCGTTCGCGCCCGTCGTGGCCCCATGTGCATGCCCTGCCTGGCACCGCTGTCGCCCTTTGTTGCCCCCTTGCTGTCCTACGTGGCCCCGTTGCTACCCTCAATGGCCCCATCGTTGCCCTCTGTGGCCCCGCATTATCTGCCCTTCGTGGCCCCCGCTCGTTCGCGCCCGTCGTGGCCCCATACGCATGCCCTTCGTGGCCCCGCCGTCGCCCTTTGCGGCCCCGTTCCTGCCGCTCGTGGCCACGTTGTCGCTCTCGCTCTCGCTCTCGCTTTCGCTCGTCGTCGTCGTCGCCGTCGTCGTCGTCGTCGTCGTCGTCGCCGTCGTCGTTGTCGTCGTGGTTGGTCCCCTGTCCGTCCCTCTTGGGGTCGGGTTGCCGCCGTTCAGCGCTGCCGCTGGCCAGGCCGACGGTCCGCGGCCGCCCCGCCGCTTGCCGGGGCCTGGCCTGCAGGGACGAAAAATACACCCCCAAAAGGGGTACGATCGAAGACGGGGGGCGGGTATCAAGGGTTTGGGAAATACACGTTGAATGACATTCGAGCAGATAAGAGCAAACCGTCTTTGTGGTTGTTGAACATTATTTATGCTAAAGAATAATTATTGTTGGGACCCCTGGTGCGCGACCCCCTCGCCGCGCCTAGGCCGCAGCTACATTTTCATCATTTTCGTGAGGAAGCCTCAGGTAATACGATGTCATCAAGATCCGGTTGTTTTGTTCCCCCCGCTGTCCCTTGCAAAAAACACTATAAAATGAAATTTCTTGTTCTAAATAACCAAACTTCAAGAATCCCTTGCAAAAAATAAGGTAAAGTGGACATTCGCGCGCGCAAGACGAAATCCTTCCAAAACCTTAGTGTTCGTAGCGATTTCAACATAAAAACATCAAAAAAACCAATGGTTTTTTAAACAAAAAAAGTGTCACAATTTCATCCCGCGCGCTCTTGCGGATTTGCAGGAAACCCAACTTTTTTAAACATTTCTGTCAAACGGGCTTTTGCGATCAACTTCTTCACGTGCTTCGAACTTCTCCAACAACGGTTGCGCACCTGCCAGGGCCATCACCCCTGTCAAATAATACCATGCGGGACACATTCGTTTTTTCTTTCCGTGCGCACGCCGAAATCTTCAAAAACCATTGGGTTTCGTAGGAATTTTAGCACAGCGCAACATAAAATCATTTTTCGCACCGTAGGCCCTTCAAATCGTCGTCGTCGTATACTAAGCTAGTTTCCACAAGATGTTACCACAAGAAGTCATTGAAACCATGCGCCAGTGTAGTAGCCACGGTCGTCCGCATGCCACGAAGTGAAGTGTCCGAACGTCATAGGGCGGGAAGCTGGGTGTGGGTGGTGGCGAAGAGTCGTTTGGAAATTTGGTAGAGCTTGAACCGGCCCCCCCACAAAGTGGGGGTATTGCCCGCCTCCTATGAAAACCCTGGCACTGGTGAGAACGGAGTGTCCCCACGTGCTAGTAATTGTTGTTGTTGTTGTTGTTGTTGTTGTTGAACATTATTTATTCTAAAGAATAATTATTGTTGGGCCCCCTGGTGCGCGCCCCCCTCGCCGCGCCTAGGCCGCAGCTACATTTTCATCATTTTCGTGAGGAAGCCTCAGGTAAAACGATGTGATCCAGATCCGGTTGTTTTGTTGTAATCCGCTTTCCCTTGCAAAAAACACTATAAAATGACATTTCTTGTTCTAATATAATCAAATTTCAAGAATCCCTTGCAAAAAATAAGGTAAAGTGGACATTCGCGCGCGCAAGACGAAATCCTTCCAAAACCTTAGTGTTCGTAACGATTTCAACATAAAAACATCAAAACACCAATGTTTTTTTTTTTTTTTTTTTTTTTTTTTTTTTTTTTTTTTTTTTTTTTTTTTTTTTTTTTTAAAAAAAAAAAAAAGTGTCAAATTTCATCCCGCGCGCTCTTGCGGATTTGTAGGAAACCCAACTTTTTTAAACATTTCTGTCAAACGGGCTTTTGCGATCAACTTCTTCACGTGCTTCGAACTTCTCCAACAACGGTTGCGCACCTGCCAGGGCCATCATCCCTGTCAAATAATACCATGCGGGACACATTCGTTTTTTCTTTCCGTGCGCACGCCGAAATCTTCAAAAACCATTGGGTTTCGTAGGAATTTTAGCACCGCGCAACATAAAATCATTTTTCGCACCGTAGGCCCTTCAAATCGTCGTCGTCGTATACTAAGCTAGTTTCCACAAGATGTTACCACAAGAAGTCATTGAAACCATGCGCCAGTGTAGTAGCCACGGTCGTCCGCATGCCACGAAGTGAAGTGTCCGAACGTCATAGGGCGGGAAGCTGGGTGTGGGTGGTGGCGAAGAGTCGTTGGAAATGTTGGTAGAGCTTGAACCGGCCCCCCCACAAAGTGGGGGTATTGGCGGGCGTCGTATGAAAACCCTGGCACTGGTGAGAACACTGAGCGTTCGGGTAAAATGATTGTTGTTGTTGTTGTTGTTGTTGTTGTTGTTGTTGTTGTTGTGTTGTTGTTGTTGTTGTGTTGTTGTTGTTGTTGTTGTTGTCGTCGTTGATCTCCCATTATTGAAGAACCATTGTTGTTGATCACCCCCTCTGGTGACCATTGTGTGTTTTTCAGTTGGAGAGTCACTCGGCTCAAACTGTGCACCTGGCCCCCGGGTCACAACAACAACGGCTCCCGCATGAGACTTCTTCACAATTTAGCCAGGATTCCCGCTCCCGCCTGGGAATTCCTCGCATTTTACTAAGAGTTGGGCTTTTGTTTTGGATGTCCCTACAATTTATTCAGGAATCGCTTTCCTGGCGCTCTGGAGTCGCGCTGTCGCTGGAGACTTGCTGGCAATTTCCTCAATAATCGCTCTTTTGTGTTGGATTTCCTCACACTTTACTCAAAACGTCCCCGACACTCAGGCACCCAAGAGTAGCGCTCACGCTTAGGATTCCGTCACAGCTTATTTACGAATCGGGCTCTCGCTGCCGTTCGTGGCCCCGTTGCAACCCTTCGTGGCCCCCTCGCTGCCCTTCGTGGCCCCGTTGCAGCTCTTCGTGGCCCCTTCGCTGCCCTTCGTGGGCCCGTTGCAGCCCTTCGTGGCTCCTTCGCTGCCCTTCGGGGGCCCGTTGCAGCTCTTCGTGGCCCCCTCGCTGGCCTCAGCGAGCCCGTTGCAGCCCTTCGTGGCCCCATCGCAGCTCTTCGTGGCCTCGTTGCAACCCTTGGTGGCCCCCTCGCTGCCCGTCGTAGACCCGTTGCAGCCCTTCGTGGCCCCCTCGCTGCCCTTCGTGGCCCCGTTGCAGCCCTTCGTGGCCCCCCTCGCTGCCCTTCGTGGCCCCGTTGCAGCCCTTCGTGGCCTCTTCGCTGCCCTGCGTGGCCCCGTCGCTGCCCTCAGTTGCCCCGCCTTTGCCCTCTGCGGCCGAATATACGTATGCCCTTCGTGGCCCCCGCTCGTTCGCGCCCGTCGTGGCCCCATGTGCATGACCTTCGTGGCACTGCTGTCGCCCTTCGTGGCCCCTTTGCTGTCCTACGTGGCCCCGTTTCTATCCTCAGTGGCCCCGTCGTTGCCCTGTGTGGACCCGCATTATCTGCCCTTCGTGGTCCACGCTCGTTCGCGCCCGTCGTGGCCCCATATGCATGCCCTTCGTGGCCCCGTCGTCGCCCTTCGCCCCCTTCTTGCCGTTCGTGGCCCCGCTGTCGCTCTCGCTCTCGCTTTCGCTCGTCGTCGTCGTCGTCGTTGTCGCCGTCGTCGTCGTCGTCGTCGTCGTCGTCGTCGTCGTCGTCGTCGTCGTCGTCGTCGTCGTCGTCGTCGTCGTGGTCGGTCCCCTGTCCGTCACTCTTGGGGTCGGGTTGCCGCCGATCAGCGCTGCCGCTGGCCAGGCCGACGGGCGGCCGCCCCGCCGCTTGCCGGGGCCCGGCCTGCAGGGACGAAAGATACACCCCCCAAAAGGGGTACGATCGAAGACGGAGAGGGCGGGTATCGAGGGTTTGGGAAATACACGTTGAATGACACTCGAGCAGATAAGAGCGAAGGCCAGGATGGGCCTCGCCATGGCGCTCCCTCAGGTTGCTGGCCAGGATGGGCCTCGCGAGTTTGTCTCCAATCATCGTGGGCCTGGGCAGCTTGGCCCAGAGGCGCTCGCGCCTCCGCCTGGCCTCGAGGCGCCCAGGCGCGGTGCCCATCGCCAGCGCCGCGTTTTTCCTTTGCCTCTTCTTCCTGTGGATGGGCGCCGCCGCCTGCCCCTTGGTCGAGCGGCGCGTCTTCGAGCTGCCAAAGGCGCGGGCTGGCGAGAGTGGTGCAGCGAGGGGCTGTCCGCTCCCAGCTGGCTCCATTGCGGCAAAGACGAACGCTGCGCGACCCAGGGCGGTGTTGCAGCGCCCGCTGTGCAGGCAGCCTCGGTGGAGCATCTTGCGGGCCTCTGCCGCGTGTTCGAGCTGCCTGCCGCCCGCTCGGAGGGGAGCAGCGCCTGCGAAGCACCCCTGGTAGAGATGCTCGCTCGGGCACCTGGCTACGCTGGCGACGGCGGTCGGGCGCGGCCCTGCAGCCACCGCTCGTGGCCTCGCCCCAGTCGACGAAAGCTGTTTTTACTTGCGACGTCGTCTCGGAGGTCGATTCCATCGTGCTGCTGGGTTGGAGGCAGAGTATGCTGAATCCCGAGTCGGTTGCAGCGGAGCTGTCGGACGCGCCGGGCATCGACCGCCCGTGCGTGGGCCCCGAGCTGCGCTCCAGCCAGAGTCTCGCGCTCAGTTGTTGAAGCAGCTGGAGGCCCACGACGTGATCATGTGGCGGGCCGCCAGCCCTCAGTCTTAAGCTCACTCAATCGGTTTATTCTTTGCGGAGAAGTCCAATCGCATGCCCGGGCTCGCGCTCGACTTTCGGCTGGCCAACTGCAGTTTCGCGGCGCCCCCAGCCGCCGAGATCCCCGCGCCCAGCGCGTGGGCTAGTGTCGACTGCGATGACAGTTTCGTGTTTGCTCAGGGGTGCATCCAGTGTGCCTTCTATCGCATGCGCTTGCCTGCAGGGATGGAGTCGCTGTTCTCGCTGCCTGCGATCTCCAACAGACACATCGGTTTCAAATCTACCAGCGGGGGGTTCCCACCGGTATCAACGATTTCGTACAACATTTGATCGCAGTTGTCCCTGTGGGGTGGAGTTGGGCGTTGCACTTCTGTCAGGGCGCCCTCGTTCGAGCTTTATCCGATGCTGGCTTCGAGAGCAGTGACATGATTGTTGATAGGTGCAGCCCGCGTCCGTTGGTCGATCAGAATGATGCCATATGTGCCGGATATGTTGTCAACTTCTGTGTCGTCTCAAAGACCCCAGAGATTGCCACCTCTCGGGCTCGTGCCGTTGCCGATCTTCTCACCTCCAGGGGTCTACCTCTCTTGGTGTTCTCGGGGGCTGTCAGCAAGGGGGTCTTCACGGGGCTGCAGATCGACTGGCTGTCTGGCATCGTCCATGCTCCTCCCGATCGTCTCGCCCGAACTCGCCAAGCCGTTCTGGGTCTCTTGCGACGTGGGCGGGCCTCCGCGGGGGCCCTCAGCGTGCTGGTGGGCCACTGTACTTGGGGGCTGATCTTGAGACGGGACGTCCTGACCATCTTCAATTCGGTCTATCGGTTCATCAACGTGGTCAGGGCTCAGCCGGCACCTCTTTGGGGGTCTGTGGCCAGGGAGCTGCGGGCCGCGGCGGCCCTGATCCCGCTCTGGAGCGCCTCTACCAGGTCTAGTTGGTCTTCGCGGACCCGTGCTTCTGATGCGTCGCCGTGCGGGAAGGGGGTGTGCATTAAGGACATCCCCCCTGTCTTGGTTTCAGAGGTTTGCCGCGTCGCCGAGAAGTGGGGGTGCCGCCAGGCCTCCGGCGTGCTCGCGAGGTCCCATGCAGCCGAGACCGTCGGCTCACACCGTGATGTGGCCGATCGTTGTCCGCATGCTGGTGCTTGCCAGGTCCACCCCGGCAGCCCGGTTCAGGCCTGTCAGAGCTTTCTGGAGGTTGCTGAGGCTGTCTTCGGGTTCGACGGCTGGGGGATCACCCATTCGAGCAGGCGCTCTCGTTCAGGTTGCGACATCTTGCAGTGTGGGGCCGAGGCCCCGGGGTTCAGTGGCCACCGCGCCTCCAGGACTCTAGGAGCCCACCGTCATCGTGTCGTCTGCCTCGTCGACAACTTGGCTCTAGCCCTCTCCGTCGGCAAGGGGCGTTCGGGCAGCCCGCGCCTCGCGCGCGCTCTGGGGCGCCTCTCTGGCATCGCTCTCGCACGTGGCTTGCGCGCGCTGGTGCGCCGGGTGCCCGCTGAGCGGAATGTCGCCGACAAGCCGTCGAGAGAAGGCTTCTTCGTCGGCCCGAGCTTCGAGGGCTACTTCTCGGATCAGGTGTCGCGGCGACCGCGGCAGCCCAAGGGGGGCGGTCAAGGCCGCGAGGGCTCGGGCGGTCCACCCGGGGCCCTCCAGCCTCTCGCGCGGGGGCCTGTCGGTGCTGGAGGCGTCGGCGGCCTCGGCCGCCGCGGGCAGGAACTACCGCGCCAGCGCCCAGAAGTTTTTGAGGTGGTGCCTCTGGGCCGCGAGGGGCTCCGAGAGCAGCGCCGAGCTCGACGCCGTCCTTGTCGTGTATTTCGCCCGCCTGTTCCTGGGCGGCTACGACGGCGCCGCGGGCCGCGCCGCGCTGGCCGCGCTGCAGCACCACCTCCCCGCCCTGCTGATCGGGGGCAGGCCGCTGCCGCGGGCTTTTCGGGCGCTTCAGGGGCGGGCGAAGCTCGCCCCGCCCCGGACGGGCCTGCTGCCCCTGCGCGTGGCCATGTTGGCCCAGGGCCGCCTCGCGGAGGCGACCTTCGTGAGGCTCGCGTTCGGCGCGTGCCGCCGCCCGAGCGAGGCCTGCCGCCTTGCCGCCGCCTTGCTGATCGCTCCGCGGCTCGGGTCGAAGGGGGGCCACCAGCACTGGGCCATCCTGGTGAACGAAACCGCGAGCGGGGGGCCTGGCAAGACGGGCGTCGCCGACGAGAGCTTGATCGTCGACGGCCCCTTGCTGCGGCCGCTGCTCGACTCCCTTCGTCAGGGGCGACGACCCGAGGCGAGCCTGTGGAGCTTCTCGCCCGAGCAGGTCCGCCGGGCCTTCAAGGCTGCCCTGGCGACGCCCCAGCTCGACGGCGAGCAGACGTCGCTGTGCCCCCTGCGCCGCGGAGGAGCGTCAGACGACCTCCTGTCGGGGCGTCGGGCTCGCAAGGAGGTCAAGGACCGCGGCCGCTGGAGGACGGGCCAGTCGTTGAACCGATGCGCCAAGCGAGCTCGGATGCAGCAGCGTCTGGGGCAGCTCGCGCCAGCTCTGGGGGAGTTCGGGGGCAGGGTCGAGGCGAACTTCTTGCAGCTGGTGGAGGAGAAGGCGCGGACGGGCATCTTCTCGCTGCACTGCCGCCGCTTCCCCCTGCGTCCGCGCCGCCAGCCGTGAGGTCTGCGCCCGCGCTGACCGACCAGTGGGGCTTCGTTTTAGGAGGCCCTGGCGGCGGGCCCGATCACGCGCGTCTGTCATGCCTTATCATGTGACTTTGTGCATCTGCGCGCCGAATCGTATTCGTCGAGCTTGCGGACATCGTGGGCTTGGAATTGTTGCTATCAACCTTGCTCGCCATCGCTTGGAGGGCGCTGGCGACCCGCGGCTACTGGACGCGTTGCTGTGCTGGGTGCGCTCGTCGGCGGTCCTCGGCTTATTGGTTTCCGTGCCGGCTGTGACCTGGAGGTCAGGGGCGGCCCGCTTGCGCCGATTGGATGCCCCTCTGGAGGGAACGAGCATCTCTGAGCTTGATAGACGTGCCATCCGAGTTGCAAACGCGCTCACCGCCGCCACCTTTAGGCTGATCTCGGAATGCATTTGTCGCGGGGTCCCCGTGATTTTTGCGCATCCTGAAGCTAGCCTGATCTGGGGACATCCCCTTCTCTCCCCTCTCCGTTCCTCCTCTTCCTCCTGCTCTCTCGACTCCTGCATGTTTTCAGGCCGCGTTCGACAGATGATGTTCGTGGTCGGTAGGGGCGCTCGGGACCTCGACTGCCTCTCGCGTCGTTGCCTCTGCCCCCAGGGCCTGTGTGACCGCGCTGGCCGCCGTCACTTAGGAGGCCTCGGTCGTCCTGCGCTGGATGCCGTTGCTCGAGCCTCGACCCGCGGTCTACCCTTTGAAGCAGCCACCGCAGGCGCGGACATGGTAGTTGCTGCCGCGCGGCAGCTGTCCCGTGCCGCCCGGTATAACAAGGTGTTTGGTCAATGGAGTTTTTCGGCTGTAGCCGTGTGTAGAGACTAGCGTGTGGTACCGAGTCTGTGCTTCTCTTGCTGGCTGTGCACTCTCGAGGCTGCCCTCCGCCGTTCTGCGCAAAAATGGAAAATATGGCTTCGAGAGATCCCGCGTGCCGCGACTTGTCGGCATTTGGGGTGCATGTGTGGCCGTATCCCGGTGCTCAAGTTCTTCCCTGGCCCCCCCGCCCAACTTGAGCAATGATTTTAACCGTGGCCGAGTATGTGCTTCTCTTGCTGGCTGTGCATTCTCGAGGCTGCCCTCCGCCGTTCTGCGCAATGATGGAAAAAGACGGCCTCGAGAGATCTCGCGTCAATGCGCGCCCCTCGACGCTCGCACCCTGTTTTTTGACAGGGGAAGTCTTCGTGCTCAAACTGTGCCCCTGCCCCCCCGGATTGCAACAACAAGGGCTCCCGCCTGTCACGTCCTCCAAATCTATTCAGGACCCTCGCTCCAAAGACTTCCTCACAATTTACTCAGGATCGGTGCTCCCGCCTGTGACTTCCTCGCAATTTAGTCAGGACCGCGCTCCCATCTGAGACTTCCTCGCCATTTACTCAGGAACGACCGCTCCCGCTTGAGACTTCCTCGCAATTGAGTCAAGGTTTCCTCGCAATTTAATCGAGACCCCCGCTCCCGCCAGAGAACCCTTCAAACTTTATCCAGGAATTGCGCTTTCGCATCTGATTTCTATACAATTGATTCAGACATCGCGCTTTCGACGCTCAAGGAACACGCTGCGCCAGGGACGCCGTTACAACTTACTTAGTATTCGCGCTTTCGCCATACTCAGGCATCCCGCTTGAATGTCCCCAGGGGATCGCCCGCCCGTCGTGGGCTCCCGCCCGACACTTCCTTCAGGAACGGCGCTTTCGCTTAGGACTTCCTCGAACGCTCACGCTCTTACATTCCTGTTCCTCCTCCCTTTCCCTCCTCCATCCTCCCTCCTCTCCTCCTTTCTCTCTCCCCCCTATCTTCCCTCATCCTCATGCCTCTCTGCCTTATCCCCTCTCCCTCCTCTCCCTCCTTCGTTCTCCCTCCCCTCTCCTGCCTCCTCCCTCCATTTTTTGTTTTTTTCTCTCATTCTCTTTCTCTCTCTCTCTCCCCTCTCTCTCTCTTCTTTCTCTACCTGTTTTACCCGTCTTTCTCTCTCTCTCTCTGTCTCTCTCTGTCTTTCTTTGCCTCTAATCAACCGCCCCCTGCTTCGCTCCTTCTCTCCTGGCGTTTTCCCTCTTCCTTCGTCCCTCCCCCTCCCTCCCTCCCACTCTTCCTCGTTCTCCCCTTCCTCTGTGTGCAGGTCCCACACCAATTCCAATGGCGGGCACATGTACGCCCACGAAAAATTGTCCGCCCGTTTAGGTTTGCCCGCCAGTCTAAGCCCGCCGCCCCCCCGCAAAGAGACCCCCCCCCAAAAGGGGGTGTGATCGAACACAGAAACGCCGGGTATCGAAAGTGTGGGGAATTCGTTTCGAATGACACACGGGCAAGTAAGAACGATCAGTCTGATAATGATTTTTTTTGTTGTTGCTGCTGTTGTTGTTGCTGTTGCTGTTGCTGTTGCTGTTGTTGTTGTTGATGTTGCTGTTGCTGTTGCTGTTGCTGTTGCTGTTGCTGTTGCTGTTGTTGTTGTGATTGCTGTTTCGTTGTTGTTGTTGTTGTTGCTGTTGTTGTTGTTGTTGATGATGGTGATGATGATGTTGTTGTTTCGTTGTTGCTGTTTCGTTGTTGCTGTTGTTGTTGTTGATGATGGTGATGATGATGTTGTTGTTTCGTTGTTGCTGTTTCGTTGTTGTTGTTGTTGATGATGATGGTGCTGATGATGTTGTTGTTTCGTTGTTGCTGTTTCGTTGTTGTTGTTGATGATGATGGTGATGTTGATGTTTCGTTGTTGTTGTTTCGTTGTTGTTGTTGATGATGATGGTGCTGATGATGCTGTTGTTTCGGTGTTGCTGTTTCGTTGTTGTTGTTGATGATGATGGTGATGATGATGTTGTTGTTTCGTTGTTGCTGTTTCGTTGTTGCTGTTGTTGTTGTTGATGATGATGATGGTGCTGATGATGTTGTTTCGTTGTTGTTGTTTCGTTGTTGTTGTTGTTGATGATGATGGTGATGCTGATGTTGTTGTTTCGTTGTTGCTGTTTCGTTGTTGTTGTTGATGATGATGGTGCTGATGATGTTGTTGTTTCGTTGTTGTTGTTTCGTTGTTGTTGTTGATGATGATGGTGATGATGATGTTGTTGTTTCGTTGTTGCTGTTTCGTTGTTGTTGTTGTTGATGATGATGGTGATGATGATGTTGTTGTTTCGTTGTTGCTGTTTCGTTGTTGTTGTTGTTGATGATGATGGTGATGATGATGTTGTTGTTTCGTTGTTGCTGTTTCGTTGTTGTTGTTGTTGATGATGATGGTGATGATGATGTTGTTGTTTCGTTGTTGCTGTTTCGTTGTTGTTGTTGTTGATGATGATGGTGATGTTGTTGTTGTTGTTTCGTTGTTGCTCTTGTTGCTGCTGCTGCTGCTTCTTGGGTTATTCTTCGGCTTGAGATTCGGGCCCCGAGCGGACGGAGGGCGGCACCAGACGGCCTCTCCGCACCCGGGACGAGCCGCCCCGACGCTCGAGGCTTCGCCGGCGCGCGGTGGAGGTGGCGCGGCCCCTGGGTGCCCGCGGCGCGGCTCCCGCGGGGGCAGTGAACCTTCCTGCCCCCTCCTCCTCCTCCTCCTCCTCCTCCTCCTCCTCCTCCTCCTCCTCCTCCTCCGCTTCCCTCATGCCACTCCTCCTCCTCCTCCGCCTCCTCCTCCTCCTCGTCGTCCTCCCTCGCCTCCACCTCCACAGCTCCTCTACGCACTCTGAGTACCGCTCCCCTCACGGAGGGTCAGCGGGGGGAGAGCCTCTGAGCACGGCCTGGTGGACAGTGAAGGGCCCGAGTCTCCGAGTTTATTGCCTTTGCGGCGGCGTGCGGGGGTATCGGCTCTCCAGCAGTCCTGGGCCAGGCGTTTCGCGACGGTGGATACCTTTACGTCGTCCCGTTCTTCTACCGCTCAGGATCCAGGCTCCCTGAGCAGCCAAAGGCGGTGGGGCTCTCTCGATGGCATCAGAGGTGTGCTAGCCACACCTTTCTGTCGATTGCCCTCGCATCCTCGTGTGCCCCCGAAGGTGGAGCCGCGCGTTGCTTTCGGCTGCCCGTGACCCAAGGTCTCCCCATCTCCCCCGCGAATTATCGTTCCGGGTCTCCGGGCGAAGGTCTTTGGCGTCCCTCCTGGCGGGTGTCCACCTCTCCGCAGCCGCGGCTCGAGGCGCACGGGCCCGCGCGCTCCCCGGGGCCACGCGCCGCACCCGGCCTGCGATGAACGCCGCCGCCGGCGCCAGCGGATGCCGGGCGCTCGTCCCGGGGCTGGCCGGGCGCCTCGCTCGGACGCGGTCGGGCTCATCTCGGCTGCGCGCCAAGACGGCCCCGCCGCCGGAGCGGCCCCGGGCGCGCGGGCCTCCGGGGGCGCCCAGGGGGGGCCGAGGCCGTCGCCTCGGCAGTGCAGCGATCGGCAGGCCGCGCGCCCGGAGGCCGCTCTCGCCCGGGGCCGCCCCCGAGAGCCGACGCTGCGGGCAGCGCGGCAGCCTCGCGGGAAGCCACGACCGGAGCCCTGGGCCCCAGCTTTCCGCAGCATTCTCCGACGAAGGCATGTACACTCCAGGCGATGCTTAAGAAAACTTACGTTTTCGGCCAGAGTCTCGATTATTCTTAAAATGTTTCAGCGTAAATCCTAAGATTTGAATCGACATTCTGGGTTTGATTTCAAATTCTGAGACTATGAATTTCTTAACCCATGATTTCTAAAGCATTTCGCAGGGTGTATACACCACCACCGTACCAGGCCAGGGCCATCCTGGGTTCCAGGATGGTGTATAGACCCTCCTGGCCTCGGCCAGGATGGCGTACACACCATGCCAGGGCCAAGATGGCCCTGGCCTGGCACGGTGGTGGTGTGTAGATGCCTTCTGCGTGCATTCCTGGGGAGGGCCCCCGGGCCCCGAGGCAAGGCGATGCAGCTGGCTCTCGGGGGCTCTTGCCCCGCAGCCGACCATCTTGCGCGGCGCAGTGGGCCAGTGGCGCTCATGCCGGCTGGATCGGCCTGGGGGCCATGGGCTACCCCATGGCGGCCCACGCGGCCCGCCAGGCTTCAGAGGGTGAATCACCTGCCCCGCTCGCGCTTCCAGGCACAGCCGAGCCGCACCAGGCGCCTCCTTGTCAGGCAGCCTGACCGTTGCTGGCCACCCCACGGGTGGTTTGGTACGGTGGAGGAGGAGGAGGAGGAGGAGGAGGAGGAGGAGGAGGAGGAGGAGGAGGAGGAGGAGGAGGAGGAGGAGGAGGGTCCAGGATTGTGCCCAGGAGGCTTCCGATCCTGGAGGATCTCTTATCTGACGAGGGCGGCGGTGAGTGCCATGGCCAAGCCTCACTTGGTGCTCAGCCGGCCTCCGGGCCCCGGATTCCTTGCCCAATGGTTCCTCTTCCAGTACCCCCTCGCCGTACCGCTTGGCTGCCGCTTGACAGCAGAGAGCGGTCCTAGAGCGAGGCAGGCACCCCGACGTGCGACGCCCTGCTTTTCGCACGGGGCCCCCGGAAGTCCCGACCCTTCCCCCAGGGCTGGTGTTTCATCGCGGGCCGTTTTTTTGACGGCCCTGTGGCCCGGCGAGGCCCCCGGAAACCGAAGACGGCGAAAGACCTCCCGCCGTTTTCGTTGTTGTTGTTGTTGTTGTTGTTGTTGTTGTTGTTGTTGTTGTTGTTGTTGTTGAACACTATTACTTCTAAAGAATTATTATTGTTGGACCCCCTGGTGCACGCCCCCCGCCCAAAACCTAGGCCGCAGCTACATTTTCATCATTTTTCTGCGAAAGCTTCAGAAAAGTGGATTACCCCCGGATCCGGTTTTTTGTTGACGCTCGTTTTCCCTTGCAAAAAACAATAGAAAATGAAAATTCTTGTTCTTAGTTGATCAAATTTCAAGAATCCCTTGCAAAAAATAAGGTAAAGTGGACATT